>QFDD01014313.1:0-10176 GCA_006871305.1 Vachellia collinsii
AAGGTAGACATGAGGAGAATGGTTTATGAAGGAAAAGCTGTTTTTAAGCTGCCAATAAAGAGTAATGAACCCAGGATCAAACCTGGCACGTTAGAAAAATTAAAGGTTATTATTATAAAAAAAAAAATTCAAAATTTTTCAGAAAAGCCCAATCTGAGGAAAGTAGGTAAAAGACTGTTTTACATAAACAGAATTTATACGCTTAGAATAGCTGCGCCTAATAATTAAGAAGTCTAGATTGGGCTGAGTTATAGAAAAGGGGTGTGACACTTGGTACAATTGAGATATGGTTGCTTTACCTTACAATATCAATGCCTTTGGAGCATTTGGACCTATTCTAGCATACTTGAGAATAAATCTACCACTACACATGATAACATAGATAAACCACATATAAACCCGTATGTGTATTTACAACCTTTAACAAAATGCTCATTAAGCACTTACCAAACCTCCATGCATTCTCCTTCTTTCTTCTTCTCTTCTTGGATAAAGGTAGCCCTAGGCTTTGTTACATTGGTTGGGTAAGATTCTTGGGAACCTTAGTAGCATAAGCAACTATTATTTAATCACATAACTTGCATTAAAACATGATACATGCTCAACTACTTAACCTTGAAAATAAAATGCTATGCATACTTGATATGTCATACAACATAGCATAAATACAAATCTTCATTATGTCATAACCTTATCATTCACACCATGGCATGTTATTCAAATCATAGCAAAACAAGTAATTATGCAATTAAATACAATGATATGCAATTAAAACAATAATTGCTAAGCTACCTTTTTCTCCTAGCTTTTCTTAGTCTCTTGGGTGTCAAGTCCTTCCTTACTGTCCAAGGGTCCTAAATAACATTACATAAAGGTTACTAACTCATTTGGACCATTATAGCATCACTTCTTCATAACTATTCTTAACATGTTCTCTTAAAACTTAACTTACCACTTTTATATTCATGGGTTTCAAAATTAATCTAACATGCCTCTCCCTTATAATTTTACGTGTAGATTCCATTTGTAAACTCAAATAGCTCAAAGGAAGCCTCCTTCCCTATTAATTACTCAAACAGCAACTTAGGGAGCATATAGCACAAAATTTCAATCTTTGTCTTTAATGCTTCCATACTTGGTGTCTCTCTTGTATCCTACACAATTTTTCATTTTAAACTCAGTGGAAGCATTAAAATCATCAACAACACATTCCTTCCTCAAGATTAATTTCGTGCAGCACCTCCTCTTAGGGTTTAGGAGAATTCTTGGCCATTTCCAAGCATCACATAAACAAGATAGAAGAATTCTTGGCAATTTCCAACCCTTAAATGACATGATTAAGCTTTAATCCATCATTAATCTATCCTTAATCCATTACTAATCATAGACTAGTTAATCACTAATCAAGGTAATTAGAGATTGAAAGAGGTTAAACTAACCTTAATCTTGCTCTTAATTCTTGATTAGGCACCTTGATCTCTTTCTCTCTCTTTCTCCCTCTCCCTTTCTCTCTCTAGAATTAATTTTTCAAGAGTTTCCCTTCTTGAAACTCTCTTGCCCAAAATTTGAAGGGAGGGGAGGGGTATTTATAGGCATCCAACTTGCTAAATGCCCTCGAACGTAGATATTTACAAGAGGTGTTGGCTTGATCTTGGCCCTTGATTTCAACCCCTTTCCAAATAGATAAATTTTATGCATCAAGAGTGTGATCTTGCCAAGTGTCCATGTGACTCACCACTTGTGATGTCACAAAGCATACATCATCCTATGTTGTGAGTCCCCTGTACTGATAAAGTAACTTTACCCTGATATTTTCTATCACATAATCACAATATATGGTCTACTTTTATTGTTTGAGTAAAGGGAAGACAAGTGGCATTATCAAAGACTACACAATTTTCTTTATGCAAATAAAGTTACTTTAACTATCCATAAGGATACTTTATCAGATTAGGAATACTTTTTCGGAGTTCCCTAATTACTTGACCAGTTTAGGGTCATTAAAAATTCCCTAAATTCATTTGATGCTCCCATGATTTTTCTTTTCTTAAATTACTTTCTAGAATGCCTTTAATTAATTTTTGAAGAAAACCCTAATTCAGGGTTTTTGCGGCATTTTTCTTTCTGCTCCAAGAAATTGTTTCTGACTTCCTCTTGAAAATAATTTTAAAAATAATTAGAATTTCCAAGATATTTTTTCACCTTCTGAAATCATAAGCCTCTGGATATTTTAAACAATTATATTTGACTAATTATTTACTAAATAACCAAATATTAAATAACCTTTAAAATTCCCATAAAGATTATTTTTGTCATTTTAACCTGAACTGTGCCTCAATTATTGATCAATGAATTTTTCTCTATCTTTTGGAACTCTGTAAAATTTTTTGATATTTTGGTCAAACTTTTACCAAAATGCCCTCTGACTTTTCTCAATTTACAAAAATGCCCTTGAATTTCCAAAATGACAATTTAGTTCTTTACTTTTCAACTTCCACATATATCCTTTTTTTTTCTCATTTTCTTTCACCTTGAATCTTTCCTCTACTGAACCAAATGCTACATAATTTCTAGAGAATGTTTTTGTCGGCCAAGGGACTTTGTAAAATTGAGTTTGGTAGCATTTGTCATTCAGGCTCATTTCCAAACTCTTAGATCTAGAAATTCAAGATATGACAACACATGGTGTGCAGGAAATGGTGGTGATGCGGCAATCGTAGATGACATGGCACCGACCGGTAATGATGTGGCAGTCGTCAGAATAAATTATTATTTTTTAATAATTTTAAAATTATTATATTTTTAATAATTTTGAAAATATTTTCAGTGGCGACTTTTGTTGCGGCTGAACGTACCCTTCGGTGGCGACAATAAAAGTTGGCGCTAAAGATACCCTTCTGCAGCGACAAAAAAGTCACCGCCGAAGGGTACTTTCAGCGGCAACTTATTTTTATCGCTGCCGAAACCTTCAACGACAATACTTTCAACGGCGACTCTTGTGATTTTTATACTTTCAGCGGCGACATCAATTTTTTTGTAGTGAAACACACAAACTTATTGTATGTCTAAATTATTCTAGTGAAGAAATGTATCTTACTCTTTAAGGTGATTTTATGAAACTCGAGATAAGTATGTGGATGAATTCTATCTCGATTTGTGTAAAAGTATATTTTTAATTGATTTTGGGTGTTTAACAAATTGAGATAGGTGAGAGTGACTAGAATATTTTCATATACATCTAAATAAAAATTTGCAACTCATTTTTATTTGTATATTTTATTGAGGCCTGGTTGATGATTGGTTTATCTGTATTGGGTTAAAAATTAATTACCATTGCATATTATTAAAAAAGAATACCTTGATGTAACTTTTCTTCCATTCCTAAATATAAGACAGCATTTGTCCTTTATTTTCTGATTTCCATTTCCCACAAAGTAGAAGTGGGTAATTATGATATGGAATTTTATTGGTTAATACTTTCTCGGATACAAAATAATTGAAAAATCAACATAGAATACTTTAGGCCATTCCTCACTATATGATAGTAACTCAGCCCGCGATCAATATATACACCTAAATATTACTTACAATATTGACTTACAAAAATGTTAAGTCAAGTTTCTTATTCATTAGGTTAATTGAAGAACACACAGTTAATCGCCTTAGGTCCACTTTAAAAATTAAACAAATTAATATAATAGAATTACAATCTAGGTCGTATTTACTTTGAAGAGCCAGAAATTGAAATTAAATTTTAGTAAATAAATGCAAGCAACCTAAACTAAAATTAATTTGAGGAATTGCAAACTAAATGTTATGAATTAAAATAAAATTAAAATATTTTTTTTGATATTTTTATATAAAAATGATCAAAATGAATTATGGTAAAAAAAATAGAAATGAAACACATGAATAAACAATAATAGTAACGAATCCTCCAACTCAACAACATAGGCAATCCTCACTTTAATTTAATAATCGAGCTATCTCGAATTGTCACAAAATATTTTCCAAAATTCCAACTTACTAACTACAACCAGAATAGCAAAATGGAATTATGGATAATAAAACTAATACTTAATTGTAACTCTTAATTTCAAAATAACATAATTAAAGCTAGCAAGAGACAATATGATCCAATATTCCAAGCTACCTTAAAAAATCACAATATATTAACCCCAAAATCAATACAAATATCATACCACAACATTATAATTGAAATTAAAGCTATGTTGGTCAAATATCAAATATTAAACAAATAATAATCCAGCCACAATAATCTCCAAAATATAATCATATTAAACAATAAAATTGTTCCAACAATCAGAAAAACTATCCTAAGACCTAGGAATTGTTAAACAATTATTGGACATAAAAGTAAAGTAACTAAAACTCCCATTTGAAGATTGTTGTTGGATTGGAGAATTATAGAGTATTAGCCAATATTTGCCATAAAGAATGAATCCATCAAAATTATGCAACGGACTAATAGAGAAATGGAAGAAGAATGAGGAATGGGAGAAAAATTAGGAATTGAGAAATAATGGAAGAATGATGGAGGAAGAATATGAGTTAAGGGATGGAGGAATGATGGAGGAATAATGAGCAGTGATAGAGCACAAAGAGCCTCGAATGCATTGGAGGCAGCTGCTGGTTGAAGAGTGCAATCTCTCAGTGCGTCGCTGCTAAATCTGATGTATATACCCTAAAAAACTGATTCAGATGAAAGAAAACGAAGCTGTGTGTATTGGTCCTTTATTGGAATTTCTGAAATTCGGGTCCTTCTCTGACATTAATTTTGGTCCTCTGCAAACATTTTTGGAATTCTGATTTGCATTAGTTTGATCCTTCGCGAATATTTCTGAATTTTAGGTTACTCTCTGCCATTAATTTAGGTCCTTGTCTGTCATTAATTTGGGTCATGAAATGCATTTTCTTCTTGAATTTTTCTTTTGATCCCATATTCTTCCAAGGGTACCTACAATAAAAATAGACATGGAGTAACATCAAAAGTCCTAAAAATAAATTATTTAACAAAATAACAAAAAGTGTGCCCATTTTACCCTTAATTTCCTTTAATCATGATTAATGCAATCAAACTAAAATCCTCGAAAATGCTACAAATTCACTTGATAAAATCTAATTAATTCAAATTCATAGGTAAATTTACAAATACACAAATCCATTTTGACAACTACAATAGTAAAATAACAAATGTGATCAAAGAACTCAACTTAATGGATATAAACAACTTGAACTAAGTTTTATCTTTTTTTAGTTGTAAGTTATAGCTTTTTTTTTAGATACAAAGGTAATTCCAAGCTTGAAGATGCTATATGTAATATCCGTATTTTTTGTATTTAAAATAAAGGCCAAACAAGTAATGATATGTTAAATCACGGCCTAAAGAACAAAAGAAAAAAAAAATAAAGGGGTAAAAGAGCTAAGGTAAGAAAAGTTAAGGACCAAGATATTATTTCAAAATTTAATGGACCAAATTGCCATTTAGGGAATTCAAGGGCATTTTGATAAATAAGTGAAAATCCAAGGGTATTTTGGTCAAAGTTTGATTAAAATTTTTCGGACACCACCAGATAGAGAAAAATTCACTGATCAGCAATTGAGGCCTAGTTGAAGTTAAAATGACCAAAATAACCTTCGCGGGAATTTTAAATGTTATTTAATTTTTGACTGTTTAATAAATAATTAGCCAAAACTAATTATTTAAAATGCATAGAGGCCTTAGATATTTGATCTCAGAGTAAGTAAAAATAACTTGGAAATTCCAGTATTTTATAAAAAATTTTCCAAGAGAAAACTAGTAACAGTTTCCTCGATAGGAAGAAAAGAGCCGAAAAACCCGGAATTTGGATTTTCTTTAAAAAAATTTAATTAAAGATATTCTAGAAAGAAATTTGGAGAGAGAATTATTATGGGAGTATTATCTGAATTTAGGAGATTTTTAATGATCCTAAATCAGTCAAGTGATCAGAAAATCATTGAAAAGCATTTTCAATACCATAAAGCTATTTTATAAAAACTTAAAATTTTTCAAAAGGAAAAGGAGGGGAACATATTTTGCCACTTGTAAGAGCCATATTTCAAGGTTAAAAGGAGTGATAAAATATCATAAACAAGTGGTAAAATATATCAGTGTAAGGTTATTTTATCAGAACAAGTGGGACCCACCTTAATTCCACACATGTGGCAATTCTTATTAAATCATTTTCCTCCTCCACTTCCAGCCATTAAGTCGGCCAAACCAGAAGAGAAAGAAGCAAAGAGTGGCGTGAAGCTAAGGAGTCAAGGAGAAGAAGAAAATCATCCTACAAGCTCAAGGTAAGTGGTATTTGGTGCAAAATCCTTCATATTCTTGCTCCTTAGACCTTCATCTTCATTTCTATAGGCTTGGTTTCATGATTCTTGATGGATATTGGCTGCTGGAACTTTGGTTTTAGGGAGAGAAAAGTGAGAAGGAGAGGGATTTAGAAGAATCCATTGGTAGGGTTTTGTTCCATCCATGCTAGGGAATTGATTGGTGTGCTTTGCATGCGTTGATGGTGTATATGAATTTTTGGAATCTTCAAACCCTAGGGGGCATGCTGTCCTGTTTCTCATGTGTAAGGGAAGTGATGTTTTTGAGCCCCACAATGCATGAGAAGTGGTCAAGGAATAAGAATATACACTTACATGCAAAGGAAATTTGAAAAATCATTTTTTTTCTCTTATTTATGAAGGATTTCGTCCAGACCTGTACCATAGGGAAGGAATGAGTTTTTGATGATTTTAATGCTTCCATTGGATATAAAATGCAAAATTGTGTAGGATAGAAGTGGGAGAATGCTTTTAGAGGCTTTAGGATCAAGTGCAACAAGTTTAAAAGGTTTAGGACCCTTAATGTTCAAGAAGAGTTTTGACATGTTTAAAGGTTTGGTAATGACTTAATATTGATCCCTATTGCATTATATTATATGTAAGAAGTCCAATTACAAAGGGGAGAATTTGAAAAGCAAGAGGGAAGTGCAAACTTACAAAGTAAAGTTAAGAAAGCAAGGTAGCAAAAGCTACTAACCCTACACTAATGTTAGGATTGATTATTGTTTATGATTTGTACTTTATTGTATGTTAATTTGATGATATTTGAATGTGTGATAGTATTCTTTAGCATGCCATGGTTATGTGAAACATGTTTGAAAACATGATCTATCAGATGTTCATGCATCATTAGCCAAATAATAAATGATGATCATGCATTTTGGTGAGTATGTTGGTGTTTTTACTATGAGGATTTCTATGAAATCTCACTCTCCCAAAATAAAATTCTCTAGGTTCAAGTGCAAGTAAGGGCAAAGGAAAAATAGTGGATGAGTAAGGGAAGCTTTATGAGGTCAAAAAGTGATGTCAAGTTGTTCTTTTATACCCAATGGTTTATGTGTATTTTGGGATTAATGTAAAGTAAACATCCACATATTTTGCTATATGGATACTTGGATAATCTTGTGTGTATATATGCTGAGTTTGTTAAGGAATTATGTGTAATGGAACCATGTATATCTAGTTAAAAGTTGAACAAGTTAAAGAGGCATAAAAGGGTCCAACACCCTTGCCAAAATCCTAACTTTAGGTTGTTGAGAAAAAATAGCAAATGAAGTTCAAATAATGTGAAATTTACCAGAAAAATCTTTCATATGGTAAGCTTCAAAATGAGACCAATTTCATGAGATTTAGACAGTTGTATGAAAAGTTATGGTCTCCCAAAGTTAAGAGAAAAATCTGAAAAAATAGAAAATTCCCATATGAATGGTGTAAGTTTACGTATTAAGCTGTATCAATTGGGCTAGAAATTGGAGACAATGATATTTTTTCCCTGCAGAGAATTTCATAAGCTTCATTTAGAGACTTGAACCATCCAATTTTGATTTTTCTAGAATTAGTTATGAATTTTCAAAGTTGGTTCAAAAATCTGAATTTTTACCAAATGAATAGTGACTTTTGGCTAACTTTGGAATTTCATTTCTTTGTTCCATTTCAAGTTTAGTAAGCATTAGAGATGTTCAATAGTAGTCTCTAATGAAGTTAAAGAGGTGAAAATTGAGGTGTCACACTATATGTTATAGCTAATAAATATACTAATAAATACAAGGGGAAGTAGGCCAACATAGAAAATTTTATTATATATCATCGATGTTATAATTCTGAGAATAGATCCCAATCGTATAGCCAAATATGCTTAATAAACAAGAAGACAAACGTAGAACAGAAATGACCAAATTAAACACTAGAGTAAAATTGTGGAGAGATCATGGATTTTCTTATTTTCATAATACCAAAATAGCAGATAACATCTTCATATACTCTCTTGTTCTTGTAAGTAAGGGTAAAAGTATAGCTTGGAGGTTTCTCCATATGGTGATGTGTAAGCAGTTGGTTTTTAAAGTGTGACCTATAAATAAGTGACTTTTTTTAACTAGATCATGAATTGGTAGTTTCTCATGTTTTGGATTTGTGACGAGATTGCTCTTTAATCTTTGGAATTTCAACATATCAGTGCAATATTGCATAATTAATAAGGCCGCCGCCGCCGCCTTTGCCGTTGTCTCAGTGTGGTAATATCGGGTCATTCTTGTCGGGTGGAGAATCGCCCTCGCAACCACGTGGCGCTATTTTCTCAGCTTGTGAATTTTCAACATACGAGGCCGATGTTGGAATAGTAATTGATGATTAAATTCTAGGAAGTATATATGGAAGTGAACGTTGTGACAATTTTGTTAGCTTGTGAATTTTGAAATGAAGGCTTATAAGTTTGAGGCTGAGAATAATCTGCGAAGCTTGAAGTGATGAAAAATACCAATCCAAAAAAGGAGCACTAGCAAGTGTTGTTTAGAGGACATTGTTAAATTGAACTTGTGTTGACCACGATGCAAAAATCATTACATGAGGCCTTATACAATTTATAGATCAATATTTGGGTGGGTAATTGGTTTGTATATGATTTATTCAAAGGTTAAGGCGCAACAAAGTTTTTTTGCCAGAAATGTTTGACATAATTAAATTTTGAAAGATATAAAAGTTTATACATTTTTGGGTCAAAGGGTAAAAATGACTCGGAAGTTTTTTCAGAAGAGCGTTAGTCACACGGAAGTTGTTGAGGGGGCATTTTGGACCCGGAAGTTTTAAAATGGGGCATTTTGGATCCTGCCGTTAAAAACTCTAACGTTGACCGTCGTCTTTTCAACTGAAAAGTTAGTCAACTTTAACAGATTTTTTAACGGCAGAAACCCATTCAAAGGTGGGGAATGTGTGCTAATTAGTGGGCGGAAAATGAAGATGTTTTATTAGATTTATGACTAACGCAACGCATAAGGGACCAAATTGCAAATGAAAGAGTCTAGAAGAGTAAAATGGTCTTTTCATGTCCTCAGACCCTTCTCACGTGCCAGCTCCATTTTCTCACCGCCACCTTTGTTCTTATTCTCATTCCATTCTCATCGGGTTCAGGAAAGGGAGAGAGTAAGAGAGGGTTTCAGGAAAGGGAGCCATCGGAGTGAGGAGCGTTGCTGGCATGAGAGTGACCGGAAAACGCAAGTAACCAAGGATTTCAAACCAGGTAAGCGCTGCTCTTCCTTGTCCGTCTCTGAATCTGTTTGGGGATGGGTTTTAAGCTCTGAAAAGTCAAGAAATCAGAGGTAAATGAACAAATATCATTGATTAGCTTAAGGGATGTTTGAATCCGTGTTTCTTCAAGCTGAATAGTGTCTTGCATGTGGTAAATTCATTGCTTGTGTGAACTGAGGAGATGGGTTTCTTTTCATACGCGTCGTGTTGCCTTGTTCTCTGAGGGACTGGACTTTGAGCTATGGGTGCATATTTGAATAATGATGATAAATGAGTATTGAGTGTCTATAAACTACTGAAAATCGAAATTAAGTGATGCATGTAAGGTATTTTGTCTCAGAAGCTCTGGGTCTCGGATTGTTGCTCATATGCACAGCGACCTCCCCATTTCCTTTCGTTCCCGGTCTTCAATGCGTGACTCCTGGGAATTTAATTAGTTTTGGTGGCTAAAGTGTATAAGGGTAATTAATTAAGCATGCATTTTTGTTTTAAATTCTCTTTGCTGCTAAAGGAAATTAGGGGCTCTCAGTTTTGTGGATTAAAGAGATATGACAAACATTG
>QFDD01014360.1:0-10148 GCA_006871305.1 Vachellia collinsii
TTTATTTTTACTAATTCTTGATATTTCATTTTTCAAGATATTTCATTATTAATTTGTTTTTTGACAGATAGCTCAAGTGTGATTGAGGGTGGAGGCAAATGAATGAAGATGATTAATAATGTATTTCAATTTGTGTCATTTTGTTGTTCACTTTTGTGTAATGTGATATGTACTTCATGCTAGCCTAAATGTATTTGCTATAATGGATTGTATTGTATCATTGTAATTTTGATGTTATTTTTAGTTATTATTTGTGCATGTTGGACAATGGATATTATCATATAGGACAGCATGTTAGATTCTAGAATTTCTGGTTATAGTGCAATGCATCCCCATGTTAGATTATGTGCATACATGAAGCAATTATTTAATGGTTTTAAGCCTTTATGTTGTCTAGCAAAAGTGTAGAAGATTAGGCTTGATGAGCATGGACATATAATTTTTTAACCCAATCCAGCAAACCCATAAAAAATGGACACAAATTTTTTTTTTTTCTCAAAAAAAATATGGCTAGCGGACTACTTGGACTGATCCAGTCCAGCCCGACCTCGGGTTGAGGCTGGACTGGACTGGACCTCAAGTTGCCTTGTCCAGCCCGAGGCATTAGTCAGACCAGACCTCGAGTTGTATCCCAACCCCGTCTGGTTTGGCAGCCCTATTCACAAGTCCCCATTTTTGTGCGAAATCAAAAAAATCGAAAAGTTTTCTCAATTAATGCCGCCTTCTTCACCCCTCCCTTCCTTCATGTCCGCCCGAAGCTCCCGGTGCTAGAGTTCGCCCCTGGAGCGTACGGCCTATCCTTCGCACCCCGTACAAGAATAACAAACTTGCTCGAAAAGAAGCTAGTTTTCACTTCATCTCTTCGCTTCTGTGTCTGCTGAATCTTCTCTTTGCTCCGTACGCTCAGGTACTCTCCAGGTTTTCTTTATGCGACAAGTGAAGTTGAGCAGCAACCTCAATTAACAGCTGATTTCTTGTAGATTTCTGCCTTTTCCCTACGTTACAGCGAATTTTCTGTAGTTTTGACTTCAACTGATGAGTCATAAGGGCTGGAGGTTTTGCAGTTTTTGGAACCCTAGAAAATTTGTTGAGCTGGATTTAGTTTGAATTGCGTGTTCTAGTATTTGACTTCACTGTTGGAATGTAAAGGCACTTGCTATGTCAGCGTATTGTAGTGTGAAATGTTGTGATTTTTGAGATAACTGATCACCTGGGGAATGCCCTTCTATGTGGTTTGAGAACGTACAATTACTTGGCCTAGAAAGCTTTTACTTAGCAGTTGGGAATTGGGTGGCTGTTCGTATGTGGGCATACAATTGCATTACTAACTCTGGTTAACGTATTTTGATGATTTATCATTATTTTGGTTCGGTGGATTTCTTTGTAATTATCTTGGTAGGCTGTTCCTCAACAGCAAGGAAGTTTCTACATCCAATCAAACAATGCTTGTTATTCCAGTTTTGTGGTTCCTGATATTCTGAATTGTTTCCTTTTTATTTTTAAAAACTGCGTTGATGGATTTTATACATTTTTCTATAGGTTGGGTTATGACACTTTCAAGATGCACATAAAGCAGGTAATTTTACTGTGTAATGCATTCTTCAATCTTGATTTTCTTGATTTATTTTTTTCTGATTTGATCCCAGTAGGTGGATTTGGTGTAAAAAGAAATCTGATTTACTTCTTATATTACACAGTTTGGTTCTCTTCTAAACGTCCTATATTTTTTGGCATGCAATTTTCTCAATCAATTCTTGTACCGCTATCCCAACTACCTCAACCTAGTATAAAAATGATGTAACAAGAATTTATGGACTACCTTTTTAACAATCAGATTGCCCCTGGATTTATAAATTTTTTGGTAGCATAGTTTAATTATTATGTAAACCTGAATACTAGAAAGTAGAAGTCGGCTGTAGGTTGATGGCTTTTTGGTGGCATATATTTCTTTTCTTTGTTTTTTTAGCGTTTTGTTGTTTTTCATTATGAGCATTTGCTCTTTCTGTCATTAGTCGGAGTTAGCTGGAGAGGGAGGTCTAGCCCACAACCAATGTCCCTCTTGCTGAGTGCTGCTTTAAGCACTTGGCCGAACCTAGGAGTGTGTTGAAGAATTTTTGTATGAATTGGATCTTTTTATTGTAGTTGATTTTTTGGCATCTTCATACTACTTTATATGGCTCCTATTCTAATCTGTTTTGTTGCTAAATTTGTTTTGGGATGTTTTCTTTGTCCTTTTATCTAGGTTGTAATTGAAGGCTTTAAGAGTTACAGAGAGCAAATTGCCACAGAACCTTTCAGCCCTAAAGTTAATTGTGTTGGTATTGGTCCTATCTAAACCCTCTGAATTGTGTTTTATCTGTTGTTGCAAGATAATAATTCACGATGCATGATGTTAGCTTGTTTGGATTAATTTTTGAAAAGTGATTGTATACAATCTGAGGTAAATATGTGAGAGGAGTTTTGTCTCAATTTGTATGAAAGTAATTTTAGAAGTGATTCTGAGCATTTGACAAACAAGTATATAGACATGGGGTGCAGAAATCTCATGATCAGCTCAACTAAGTAGAAAACTATGGCAATTTGGAACTGACCTTGCAGTGAGCTTTTTTATATTTATATTCATCCATGTATATATTTGGTGAAGCTTTTGTATGGATATACTTGCATAAACTGGCATGTTTGTTCAAGATAAAAAATATTGAGAGGCATAATGATAATTATTATCAAATGTTTCGTTTTGCTTTAAGAAACCTAGGAGAATCTTGAATAAATCAAGTATTGTAAATTCATCAGCCCTTGAAGTTAGTGATCAAAATATGCTCTGAGCATTAGGGAGGCAGAATGCTTTAATTAACTGGATAGCAGTACGTGGTTATGCTAGATTTGATATTCTAGCTGCTGCCTATGTTCATTCATCTATCAATGACTGTAAAAACTATTTTTGGTTCCAGTGAGTCTCTGTTCCCTTCATTATCCTTATTTTCATTACTTGTACTTTATCTCATCTTATTTCTTCATTAAATCTCATTAAATTTAAGAATTATTCTTGAATATCATATTTCATTTGGCACCTTTTACCTTATATTAATGATATTAGTCATATAAGTAAATAATATCTAATTGTGTTCTTTTCAGTTGGTGCTAATGGATCTGGGAAGACAAACTTTTTCCATGGTAAGCTGAATTCTCCCCCCTTTCTTCTCATTCCAGCTATTCTTTTGGGGACAATTTTTTTTTTGCCCCAAAGTAACTGAAATTGAATCTCACCTCTCGCTGGAAACTTTTTTCCTTTTCTCTTGTTTCTAGCAATTCGTTTTGTGTTGAGTGATTTGTTTCAGAACCTACGCAGTGAAGATAGGCATGCACTACTCCATGTATGATCCAGCTTATCTATCTTTTTCAGGATGTGTTTTTTACCATTCCTAATCATTTATAGGATTTTAATTTAGCTTAAGCGAACCATTCTGTGTGCAGGAGGGAGCTGGACACCAAGTTTTATCTGCATTCGTGGAGATCGTATTTGATAATTCAGATAATCGAATACCGGTAACATTTTAAGGCTAATGACTTATCTATTAGTGGGCATCAGTTGGACGGTTTTTCACTTTATTTAAACTTAATTTGTTTAAATTACTGTGTAGTTTTGCTTCTTTAATGTTATTATTGGAGTCCATAACAGTTAGTCCTATAGGTTCAATTTAATGATAGGTCCCAAAATTTTTTGTTGAAAGATGTGCTATTTCAGCTAGTTGCAAATTTGAGATTCTTAGTTGCGAAGGACTGGCAGTGACCTATGAGACCGAAATGCCTAATTTGCAACAGAGATTCCCATATTTGTAACTGTTTGGATCAACATTTGCACTCATCATTTATCAAAAGTTTTTGGACCTACCTGTCATCAAATTGATTTTTTGGGACCCAAGGGTCATTCCCCCTTGTTATGAATTATCGCCATTTATTTGTTTTATTTTTGTCTGCTTACCATCTTTGCTTATATTCAAACCTCCGGACAGGTTGATAAAGAGGAAGTGTGCCTACGCCGGACTATTGGTTTGAAAAAGGATGAGTATTTTCTAGATGGAAAACACATAACGTGAGTTCAGATTATTAAATTTAAGCATTTTCTTTATCCTTATATTTTATTTTTAGATAGCAAGAGATAATTGTTTATGCTGTCTTATTCTAACTTAAGCCCTGGGCCTTAAAAAAACATGGTAAATGATCTGCAGGAAACTGAAGTGATGAATTTACTTGAAAGTGCTGGTTTCTCTCGCTCAAACCCTTACTATGTTGTTCAGCAAGGAAAGGTACTGGTGCATTTTGGTCAAATTTGGGTTGGAGTTGAATATTGTTGTATTGATAGATTTTGAAGACTTGAGTGGTAAATTTGTTCGGTCATACCTTTGTGCAGATAGCATCACTAACTTTAATGAAAGACTCTGAACGACTAGATTTACTGAAGGAAATTGGTGGCACTCGAGTTTATGAGGAGAGGCGTCGTGAAAGTTTGAAAATAATGCAGGAAACTGGCAAGTCTTTTATTGGGGGATTGATTTGCAATATTTATTAATCATTTTTACGATAACCTATATTTTCGTATTAAACAGGAAATAAAAGAAGGCAGATAATTCAAGTTGTCCAGTACTTAGATGAAAGGCTAAAGGAGCTAGATGAGGAGAAAGAGGAACTAAGAAAATATCAGCAGCTTGACAAGCAGAGAAAATCCTTAGAATATGCTATTTATAACAAAGAAATTCAGGATGCTCAGCAAAAACTGGCAGAGGTTATCCATTTTACATGCTGTAGCATTTATTGATGTTTCATACTGTCTTCCTCTTGTGCTCTATTTGTTTTCTCTCTAGTTTTATAATTAAATTGTCAATTGTAAATAATTTTGGGTTAAAGACAAGTCTTAATGTTTGTTCTATATCTATGTGATATCTGTTGGGATATGGAAAAAAAGTTCAAATTATTCTTATGGAGGCGTAATATTTTTTGTGGCATCTTTTTTGGTTTAAATTGATGAGATGCAGACACCATTATTTTCTTTAAAATGATTTCATTCTGAGGACTTGGGAAACCACATCTGGATTTAGTGGTATCATTAATGTACTTGAATTGAATGCGGGGGGCAATGAATGAGATGGTTAAGATAGAAACTAGATTCTCTGGCATATATGATGAGCTTGGCATTATAGAGGCATCAAAGTACCAGATATTGTAATTTATGTCTTCTAGGTCCTAGAGAGATCACTGGATTTCCTTTTTCTCTAGAGAATGATTAATCTATTCAAGCAGATGAAATGCTTAGATGAAATAATCTGTGAGCATATAATGAAAGTATAGAATCCAGTGGTTTTGGTATGTTCTATTTGGCTGTAAATACCTTTATCTCTCTCTGCCTTTTTAGCAAGAAACCAGAAAAAAATGACAAGGTGGCAAAAAACAAGTGATTTGATGAGATAACTATTTCGTGTGTTAAATTTTGAACATCGTTTTATGGACTAATATTTAGCATTTTGATTCTATCAAGTAGAAGTTACAAATTTTGCATTTTGTTTTTAAATATTGACTTTCATCCTAACGTCATTGTTTTGTTTAGGGAAACATATGCACATCAAATCATGTTTTGTTACATTGAGTGCCTTGTGTACGTATTTGTGTTTTCAAGTTTGTGTTGCTGAGCTCTGATTAGTGTCATTTTTTGTTGAATGGCATAGGCCATTGTGTGCTTATCCTTTCATTTATAGTGTAATCCCTTTTCATTATTTTAAAAAACGGAAATGCCAGATGGTTGTTTGTATGCAACTAAATGACAATACATACTTCAGCAGCATTAATACGGTCACTCGAAGTCAAACTGTTTAATCAATTACTATCCTTTCAATGCTAATTTCAACGTAGACTGGCATCAATTACCCAATGTTTCTGGAATATTTTTGTTTAAATTTGGAAAAATCCGTATGTGCATGTCAATTCCTGTTGCAAGGTTTAAAGAAGATTGGGATTATATTAATCAAATCAACCTGGGGTCTTAACCTGACAGGTTAAGCTTTGGTATTGGATGATCCTTTGTATGGCCTTTGAACCCCTATGACCAAATAGTTGGGAGGTCATCCTTCACTTCCCTCCTTTCTTTGTTAAATTAGATATTTTTTCAATCTATGGTGGACTTGTTCTTGGTCATGTTTCAAGCCCAAAGGACATTCATGCAAAGGGTGTATTTGAAGATTTGAATAAAACTAATTCATGGCATTGACTTAACAGCTTATGTTTTTCACTTGAAATGGTCCTTGACAACTTTTTATACATTACCTGTGGTGTTTATCTATTGATTGTACATGTGTTATTTAGGAGATTAACTTGAGATCTGGAAATTTATCTGGTTGAGAGCAGTTAGCTAATTTGATCAAGTGTTCTTTCAGCGTTTTCAGTACTGTGGTGTGATTCGAAATAAAATAATTTTGGGTGCTATTATTTGCAATCTATTAATGAATTACCTTCTTTCTGTTGATCATTGTTGATGTTCTCAAACATGGCGGTGATAATTTACGGTTGTATACATTTTCCTGTTCCTTTTCTTTTGTGCTCCTTTATAATTGGGGATTTGACACTACTTTTTTAGATAGAAGAAGCTCGATCAAAGGTTTCTGAGTCATCAACATAGAAGTATAATGAAGTGCTTGATGCAAATGAGAAGTCCAGAGATTTTGAAAATACATTGAAAGACATAACAAAAGAACTTCAAAGTTTAAATAAAGAGAGAGAAATTATGGAGAAGAGACGAACAGAGGCCTTAAAGAAGCATGCTGAACTTGAGCTTGATGCCAATGACCTACAAGAGAAGATATCCGGAAATATCCGAGCCAAAGTATTAATATATCATATTATGAATTTTTTTTAATGTAATAGTTCTATATCTGATCCATTTTTGCCTTCATGCATTCAGGAAGATGCTGTAAGACAATTAAAAGTACTTGAGAGAGAAATTCAGGATTCAATGGATGAACTTGACAGAATCAGTCCTTTATATGAGAATCAAGTTATACAAGAGAAAGACATTACCAAGCGGTATGCTGTAATTGTACTTGTCTGGTTTATGCTTCAATTTAGTTGATTGTCTGCGACACTCCCTTTTTCGATCTACATTTACTTATTTTTCTCCTGTATCATTGTTGTATCCCTTTCGTTGCATAAAATTGTTATCATTTATGATAATGTAAGCATCATTTATTTACAGTTTACTTCTGTCCTGTATGTTACCTGCAGTTCATCATAACTGATTCATTTTTCTATTTTCTTTTGGTTGATAGAAGATATATGGTTTGGGATTATATTGATAAAGTTGTATCATAAGTTACATACGTACTCATGCATTTTACATATCTTAACTGGCTAATGTATTAGGTGTATACTGCTTATATGCACATGATCCTGTATCTGCTACAATGAAATCTTTAACCTACTGATAGAAGTGTTAACCAGTTGGCAAAAAAAAAAAAAGAAGTGTTAACGAACCCTGATGTTTATTTTTCATGACAATGTGCCCCTCGCCCAAAAAAAAAATAAAAAAATAATGGAGCGTGAGAAGAAGCTGAGTATCCTTTACTTAAAGCAAGGACGTGCAACTCAGTTTTCCAGTAAAGCTGCTCGTGATAAATGGCTTCTAAAGGAAATTGACGATCTTGAACGAGTTCTTTCTTTGAACTTGGGGCAGGTATGAGTTTGTTTGTTTGTTTATTTACTATTTTAATATTGTAATGGACACTTGAATAGACTATTTTGATACATAAAATGACCATCTTTTTCTTGGGTGTTAATATCTACTTCTATCAATTTCTAGGTGTTCTGTTGTATGAAATTGTATTAATATGTTATGCTGTAGAGTCTTTTAATATGTTTTGGTGAAAGAAAGAAAGATTGTAAGAGAATGAAGGAACAATGCGGTGGATAAGATATTCTCTTTGAAGAAATTAAAATATTTAAAATCTAAAACACAGTTAAAGATGTCATATTAACAAAAGCATGCTGTTATCTTTACACATCATCTAAGCATATTTTTAAGGAAGACTCATCTAACTGCCTTGTTTTTAGAAGAGTAAAAATAGGAAGGTGTTGTGCTTACATTTGCATATTCTGGTGTATTTAAATTAATTATTTTGCTGTCTCCTCTTAAACCGAGATGTGTTAAATGATCTCGTTAACATTGCTTTGTATATTTCTTTTAGTATTTTCTTATGTTAATTAGTATCTCTTTCTTTTCTTAATAAACATCTCTTTATTATATTTTTCTACATAAGTTAGATAAATAATTTATTTCTTCTCAAATTGGTTTACTTCTTTATGTCTCTTGAATGACTGATATCTCTCTTGGTGTCCCCTTTATTGTTTTTCTTTTGGGAAAACAGGAGCAAAAACTTAGGGAAGAAATTGATCGGCTAAATGGCGAACTACATAGTTGTGATGAGTACATTGAGAGTCGTAAATCAGAAATTGCTACTTTGGAGTCTCGCATTTCCGAATCACGTGAGAAGTTTAATCATCGCAGAGTACAAAGAGACAAGTTGCATGATGAGCGGAAGTAGGTGAAGGGGGAAGGGAGACGCAGTAGGCAGGGTGCACTCAAAGTCCCACATCGGTTAGACTCGTCCAAAGTGAAGGCCATATATGTGGTCAAGGTGTGACCTTTGACATCTGAGGCGCCTTTTGAATGACTATGGGACCCCAAAAGGACAAAACCTGTGCCTACGGGCGGCTAAATAGGGATAATACCTCAGGATGTTACATTATGGTATCAGAGCCGAGGACGACTCTTTCCGTTGGTGGGGAGAGTGTAACACCAAGCGATGTTAGGAACCTAACACCCTGAGGGACATCGAAGTGGGTGAAGGAGGAAGGGAGACCCAGTAGGCAGGGTGCACTCAAATCCCATATCGGTTAGATTCGTCCAAAGTGAAGGCCATATATGTGGTCAAGGTGTGGCGTTTGACATCCGAGGCGCCTTTTGAGTGACTATGGAATCTCAAAAGGACAAAACCCTGTGCCTACGGGCGGCTAAACAGGGACAGTACCTCAGGATGTCACAAGTTGCTGTTCTTAGAGATGTCTGGGTGTAATAGGGGAATTTGGTTTTTATCCGAATCAGTGGAGTACCTTTGTAACACTGATTCAGTATTGTGCAGTGTTGAATCTCAAAACCTTAGGATTTTCTCTCATTTGTTTCTTCTGCTGTCCTCTTTTGTATTATTTTTCTGTTTCCTATCAGCAGGGCTATAGCAGCTTCATTGATGAGTTATGGAAAAAAAGACTCTGATTATGTTGATACTTCTTTTGGCTTTGGTCATGGTCATTCACTTTCTTTAAACAACCCTTAATATGATCAAGTTGCATTGCTTCATAACAATCTAAAAATCTTTTGAAATAGGTGTGACCGCTTAATTTAACAACAATGAGAAACTTTACTGGGATTTCATTTTACTGACACAATGTGTTTCATAGCACTTTGTTGGGGTTCCATAAGCATTTTCTCAATTCTAATGATTCATTGCTGACTCTGCTTATTATCTATGATTACCTACGCTAACACCCCCCCCCCCAAAAAGAAAATCTTCTTTTTTGATTGACTGATCAATTTGGCTTGATGTTGTTATAATGGGAGACAATACCTCTTCAACTATTTATCAGAGAACGTGAAATATAATATACCAATTAGTTCTTGAAAATGGCATTTCTGGTGACAATGTTGTTGATATCAAGAGGGTTTTTCACGGTTTGTTTCCGCTGAGCTAATCTTACAGATAGACCAGAAAATCACTGAACTTGTTGCTGATCAGCAGAGGTTTGATGCTGAGCTGGGTCATGATAAATCAGAACTGGATCAGCTTAAACAGGACATTGCCAACACTAACAAGCAGAAGCAACTCATTTCTAAAGCACTTGAAAATAAGGTGTTATTGCATTCCTATAATTTGAGAACTTATATCAGTCATTGCTCGTGGGATTCTTTTCAAGTTTTTTTGAATCTTTTGCCTTAATTGCTTGTAGGAGAAGTCACTTGTAGACGTCCAGAATCAAATTGATCAGCTTAGAGCTAGTATGGGAATGAAAAGGGCTGAGATGGGCACAGAGCTCATTGATCACTTAACACC
>QFDD01014361.1:0-10537 GCA_006871305.1 Vachellia collinsii
AAAAAAAAAACAAAGATGATGGGTAGGTTCTTCTTGATCAAATGGTCAAGTCTTATAGCTCTGGAACTTTATTTCAGTAGCTCTTTCAATCCTTGCCTTTAGTGGCAATCTTAAATGGTTTGTGCTTCGCCTCTGCAGATGCAAAGGAAGTAATTCGCCATTTGTCTTGTCTGCTTCGTTTTTCATACTTGCAGTGTCGATGCTGGTCCCAAGATGTTTTAAACTTTCAGCTTTTGGTCTGCTCCGTTGTTCTATTTCTGGTTCATTTTGGGTTTTTTTGTGAATATGTGTTTGTTTTTTATTTTTGTGGATTATGAATTGGGCTCTCAATAATTCATATTATAATCCTTTGTGAATCCAATTTACCAGCAGAATTCGATGTAGTAAAAGAGGTTAATCTCTCATAATATAATAAATCAAAATTTGAATTCCTACCAGAATATGTGTCCACATTTAGCATTCAATTCGAATGAAATTGCTTTCAATTGAAGGATAAATGTGATTTAGCAAAAAAAAAAAAAATGTAACATTTTACTTTTCTTTGAATACAATTGCCTCATTATTGGGGGAAAACGGTTAAGATCCTCATCTCATGATTGTACAGAAGCTATCAACCAGCTCAATAGAGGATATGATAACCCTTACTCTCTTAGCAATGTAGTTTAAGAGACTAGATTACTTTATCACAGGGATTGACATGTTTTAGTTAATTATATAAAAAGGGAGAAAACTTTTTTGCTCACCAAGCAGTTAAATACTCTCGTAGTTTTACAGAAACTTTTCATGTCCTGAATCACCCTCCAACCTTGTAACATATAAAGATGGAAGGTGATGAAGTGTAGTTTAGTTTTCACTTACCTTTTGTACGCTGTTTTCCTTCCCCTCCTAAATCTTTCCTTGAAGTGTCTTGTTACTCTTTCTTTTCTATGTAAAAATAGATATAATAATGATGGACCCAAAACCTTATAGCCTAGTGGTATGGTATCTCCTAAGTGGGAGGTTATGGGTTCAATCCCACTGTTGTAACCTCAGGCCGTTAGTGCTTGCCCCTTTAAATTAAAAAAGATGTGATGATGATGGTATTATCCACCTTTATTCCAACTTTCAATTTCAAAGAGTACAATTATGGCTTCATGACCCTTGGTACTCTAACATTTTCAACTTGTAATTAATAACTCCCAACACTTATAAACTGTAATACTACATCCGCTTTCTACTATAAAAATTGGGTTATTGATTCACGAATATTAGAAAGATCAGTTAAGTTGTTATTTTGTAATAAATACATATTGATTTCTTTAAAATACTATTCATAATCCTGTGCTGTGCAGTATAACTCCCATTTAAAAAACTTCCTTACTATATGCCATAGATAAAGATGCGGAGAACTAGAATGGAAAAAAATAAAGATGGGTAGAAACAATCATAAATTTGAAAACAAAACGAATTGGTCCAAAGATCAGATGGGATCTGATTACTTTTGTGTTGGAATCTGATCCAATTGCACACCGCAATGAAGAGACCACTGCAGCTCTATAAGATCATCAAAATTGAATATGAACGATTCCCATGTAAAATATTGATCTGAACAAAACCAAATTAATTATTTCGACTATTAGTTCAATATAAACGATCCGCTATGGCACCAATACATAAAATGCAAACAGATCATGTGTTAACATTTATATCCTTATTTTTTTTTTCTTCCAAAATGTTCCAATAGCACTTAACTTGCAGAAAACTCAATCTTCTGATTAATTGATATGAAGCTCTATATATTTCTAAAATACCTGAATAAAACTCAATTTTTGGTATCTATATTACTTTATCTTCTGATTAATTGATATGAAGATCTATATATTTCTAAAATACTTGAATAAAACTCAATTTTTGGTATTTATATTTTTATACGTTAATTTGTGATGCTTGCAAAAAACAACATATGCGTATCCTAAAATTTCAACATTTATCCTACTTGAAATATCATATCATATCAAGTATGAGTAATCATATCTTGGTATCATAATAACAGTCACTACATAGCGGAGAAAAACCAGAATGATATGAAAGGCTAAACCAACGAATGGGACAATGGGTAATTCATTACAACTTTATTGTATTTTCTTGCCAACAAATGTCCCCTACTTCACAACGCAACCATCTCCCTCAACATAAAGGGGCAAACTGAAGCTTCAAGCTGTAATGGATTACCGCTAATACCCAGCTGAAGCTTAAAGCTCTCTATGGTTTCTATCGTTTACATATTGCACTAAGGATAAAATTGTACAATAAACCATATGCCATGAGCTATCAAGCATACTATATACAAGACCCAGAGTTTTTTCTCTAACAATAGGCAAGAACTCATAATACATCAGACAACCTTATCCTAATTATCTCATTCACTTTCTAAAATGTGATAGGATCAGTTTGAAATGTCTCTATTACTCTATTATGGACAACACAAAAGCAGTGTTATAACTCTTGCACGAGGCCGCTCAAACCAGAGTTTGCGTTAGATGATGGAAGCCAGAGTTCCACGCGAGTTCCACCAGCCCCTAGAGGTGCTTCCCTGATTCGAGGGGACACGACGCGCACAACACACCCATAACTCTCCAGTATCTCACGGGCAACACTCAGACCCGCAACAAAATTCCATGTCATGTTGTCTTCAATCATATTTTCAGACAAGAGTGCAGGTCCGTAAGGTGTAAGTGAATGCATCTGGGTCTGCAGACAAGTTCATAACCAACTAAGTACTCTCACAAAATGTAATGTCCTCGGTCCCAACAAAGGACTTCTTCATGAGTTGTATTGGAAGCAACCATCAATATCATTAGAATCATGCAAGCTCAACATTAATAATCTATCACCCAATGTTTAATGCTTTTGATCCTATATTCTTTTCTTTTTCCTATTAATATTATACAACTATGACAACAAAGTATCTTCACTAGATGCATAAATAGCTCAACAGGCACACAAATTATCCACTAAACTGTCACTTTGTCTCATTCCAGATTACTTTAGAAAAACATCCATAGTTGAGATATAGCAAATAAAGAAACAAATAAGGAAATATTATAATTCAAATTTGATTTCTAACAGTTCACAATCTATCTAAAGATTTAGTTATTGATAGAGCACAATATTGTGCGATCCATGTAGCTGATCTCATCTATTGGAATAAGACTTGTTGTCGTTATTGTTGTTGGTTTAATGATTGTTAATTTTTTTAGTATTAATCTGACATTTCTCAGTTAACATCCTAGTACTCATCCTCTCACAAGATGGCTTGATGATAGGCCAATATTTACTAACTCAAGAAGGACGGAATCAGCTGGAGAAGGGTTTGGTGGATCTGACCAGTGATCATAAGGGGGGATAGATAGTGGAGAAGTGAGGCAAGATAGCAGGAAGTCTGATACCATGGTGCACTGTTTTTGTCATATTTTCTGTTTTTCTTTCTTTCTTTTTTTTAATATACATCAAGAGGGTTTGATCTCTTAACTTCTAACCATACCCCAACCCATCCCAAGTGCCTTTATTTTCTATTACTCCTTTATACTAGTTATCACTATAAATAAATGTTAGAGGTAGATTGTAAGACCCATTTTGCATTCAATTCATCACCTGAAGTCGGGAGATTCTCCTGGACTATTAAAAGGGGGTGAGATGCTTGCTCTCCCATTGATCATGTCTCGTTGAGTTACCAAGTGAGGGAAAAGTCATGATCAGCGGATAGCATGGTGAGGCAATTGGCACTGAGTTACTTAGTGGTAGAGCAGCAATGCCACTAAAGTTCGTTTTTATCATCTAGCTTGCCGTCATTTGGTTTTTATCAATCAATTTTGTTCTGTAGATTCTCCACCAGCTATTAAAAAGATTGAGTGATATCCTTACTCAATTTATTTTGACTGATTATCTTCACCTTAAACTTTATACTCCTATTCCCTACCTCAACCACTTTGTAGTAAAATTGTTCTTTAAAAAGGGATATTTTCCACCCTAACCCTAGCATGTCATCACTATGCTGATTCTCAAAGCAAAGCCATAAAGTTACCAGTTCGATTGTGTGTGTGTGTGTGTGTGTGTGTGTGTGTGTGTGTGTGTGTTGTGTGTATTTAAAAAAAGCAAGTTAGCATAGCACGACTGGAGTTACCATATATTGCATGTCAGGACCATCATCATCAATGATTACAAGGGTACCACCAGCCGGTGCATCAGCACACATAATTTCAACCTTACCACCAACATGTGTTCGTAGTAAAGCGCCTTCAATAAGATTACTAAAAGCCTGACGCAAAGCAGGTCCTTCTACAGCAGCAAGCAAAGGTGATGAGTGTTTATTTAGTTCTATTGCACGCTTTTGATTCCGGGCAAGAGGTCTTGCAGCATCAACCAGGTCAGTTAACACTTCAGAAACATTGCACGGTCTTCCTGACATTAAAATAAAGTATCAGCAAAAGAACCATAGGAATAATCTGACCCGAGAGAGAGAGATGTACTTAACAGCTAATGGAAAAACCTTGAAATATATGATAATATTATTAATACATGCAACAAAAGGCAATCTACGTTAAAGTTAGTTCACATTTCATTCAGACTAGCATGGAGATGATTCATTATGGGGAAAACATATGGAAGACGTATATAAGGAATATTAGATATTTTATTAAAGAATAAATTGTAAAAACCTAATTTCAACTTTGCTAAGATTGCATAGACCTGATATTTACTTTTAAAATACACATGGAAATCCTCCATTATCCTGAATACAGTATTTTTGTAACTAAAATACCTCAATTTTTTAACTGAACAAAATACCCTCTTAAATATTGTATAAAGAGGGTACTTTAGTTAAAAAATTAAAATTGAACTAAATTAAATATTTTGAAAATAAAGGGGAGCTTTGAATAACTCTTATAAAACTCAAAAGAGATTTGTATAATTTACTCTTTATTGAAAGGAGTATATTCATTAATCTACCAATGAAACCCACCTAATTCCATGTCGCAAAGGAGCGAGAGTAAAAGGAGGTAGGGGCATCTCTATATCCTTGGCAGCAGCACTGAGAGAATGTGACTCGTTAGATTTATGCATTTTGCTTCCAGAATCATCCCTTCGAAAGTTATCCAACAATTGAGATTTTAGCGACTCAGCAAGTATATTAGTTGAACCATTCATTTTCTTGATTGCTTCTTCATTGTAGCGCAGTATGTTAGCCTAGATAGTAGACCCCAAAAAAACAAAGAAAGAAAGAAACATCAAAAAACGCAAATTTTTAAATGTATAACAATATCAACACGCATCTAATGATGAGAAAGCCCAACCTCTTGAGAGGTCAACTACCCAAAGAGTAACCCACGGATGAGAGTAAAGAGGAACTTCTACTAAATGGAGAACACATTAACTAGAACCATAAGAGATTACATGCTAGACAAAGCATTAAAGTGGATCTGTCTTTCTTCTGGTTGATATCAAACCCTTAACAAACTTGAATGGATCCAAGCCACTAGAGGAAGACAAGATCCATGGCTAAAAGTTGGTGTTAGACTACTACTTTTTACAATTGGGTCAATAGGTCCCAGCCCAACACACAAAGACACTGACGAGCACGTTTTTCAGCCTGCTTGAAGCTTATAACTGAAAGATTTTAAGATTCAGCTGCTGAATTTTTTTATATAAAATGTTTCTGAAAGAGAGTTTCCTCATAAAGGAACATAGGCAAAAAAATTTGAGTCATGATCAGGCTACTGCACATAATAGAAACTTCTGTAATGCTACCTGGATTCCAAGGCCAGCTGCCACATTTTTCTACTATGTCAGATCAGAACACCAATTACCACTAACTTTACCATGTCAACATAAGCCACTGTGTTCACCTTGCGGTGTTGTGAGTTGTGACAATGTCTTACTGATTAACAAATTACCGGTAACAATCAAATAAAATAAATAAATAAAGGAGCTTTCTTTCTTTGTTTTTTGGTAAAAAAAAGGAGCTTTCTTCTGTATATCTACAGAGAAAGAGATACTGAGATAAAAAATCTGACAAAAGAAGAGGAATTAATTGTGTACGTAGTGTAAGTGTGGGCATCCAAAGGGGAGGAGGGGTACCTTGGTCAAATGAACAGCATCCTGGAGTTGTCCAAGGACATCTCTCAGACGATCACCTTGCAACAGGATGTCTTCAATGACGTCATATGCAACCTGCCAGACTAACTTTTTAATACATGCTCAATATGTCACACAATATAGATAACTGTTGTTGAGTTACCATTCACAACACAGTGTACACTGCCAAACTTGGAGAAATACACTTCATGCTTACACCACCTTTCACTACTGATATTTTTTTCTTCTAGTATGCAATCATATGATCCCCATATCCAAGAATTAAAAGATAATAACTTTAAAACCCAAGGCATTTATAACACGACCAACATAAGCTTCACGTTTTCACACCTACTAATGCCTGACAAATGGGCACTTTGAATAATCACACATAATATAAAGTTAGCTCTCCAACTCGCTTAAACTTGGTTTACAACTTAAGAATACAAAAATGTGATACAATTTTCACATTTCATAAAATTATTCCACCAGAAAAGTTGTTGAATAGTGGAAAAATTATTGATGTCAGTTGATCCTGCCCCAGATTAACTCCCAAGGGGTGCAAAAACAAAACTGCTCCCACTCACACATACAAACACGTTAACTATGTATATGCATGTAATTTCATGTTAGAATAAGTATCACATAGGTGATATACCTACCTCACTTCTCTTTGTTTGAGTCGACAGGATTTTGCTTAAAGTTTGAATACTGGAAAGAGGACCCCGGATCTGCTTTGAAATTTTTGTTCAAAAAAGACATTAGCATAGGCTAAGCTAATAATGCGAAGTTGAAAAAGACAATAACAAAAGAGAGGCAAGGCATACTTGCTCAACTAGATTACTCATCCGAACATTATTTTGCCATGTTGACTGCTGAAGTAACATTGCTTTCTGTAAAAGGACTGCCCCAGTGAGCCAGAAATTTAGGAACCAATATGCCAAGCATCAAGAGCAGTTCTTAAAAACACAATGACAATTATACAACAATTAGCGGATGAGAAATCAATTTGCATAGCATGCTAAACAATCAATGCATGGATAATTTATATATTAATGTCCATTTTTCTCGTCAACAGTGTTTCCATTTAGTTTGAGAGAGTGAGGCATTTACCCAATTCCAGTAGCACAAGTAAAGAAATGGAGGTTGGAAATGAACTGCTATGAACTAAACAAATTGTCATAACTTTCCAGTATTCCATGTTCCGAGTAGGAAAAATGCAGTGAAAAAAATGCCTCGTGTAATGTACCTGATCCATAACATATGCCACAGCTAGAGAACGTGAAATGTTGACAGCATTTGATATTTGTTCGTCAGTGAAACTTCCCATTACGATTGGGTTATCCTTAACCTGAACAGTTTGAATTTGCCTACGCTTTCTTTCCAAAACAGGAGGCAACGAATGAGTTTTCTCAACAGAGAGGCAACCATCTCGCTCATCTCTATGAGCTTGCTCAAATGTTCCAACATCCATCAGCGGAAGCTCGGCAACCAGGAAACCAACAACAAATGGGTGTTTGACCATTGGGAAAATCACAGCCTTACTTTCCGGGATAACTTCAGCCTAAAATTTATATTCAAATCCATCCCAAATTCACTAACTAATTATATGAGAGTGACAAAAGGAAGAACAAGAATTCTCATACTTGCAACTCCGAAAGCGCAGCTTCGGCAACACGCAAACCTGTTGGAATGTTAAAATGACCAACCAAAATAACAATGGCATCCGCATCTCGAGGGTTGAGAGAAACCCTCCGCAACTCCAGACGATCCATCACATAGCTACCAGCTGGTCTAACATAAACCTGGGTAAAACCCAAAAAAAAAAAAAATCATCAACATTACTCTAACAGGAGCACCATACTTTTGGCAAGTAAAACAAAGCACCATAAAAAAAAAAAAACAGAGAGGCCAACCGAGAGCAGAGCTTCAGGAAATATCCTACGAAAGAGATCAAACTGTTCAACACAAAGTCCCTGAAAATCAGGACTAGGGAGTACAAATCCGCTTTTTGGGTCCTTCTCAATCCGCTGGATGAACTCAACGGGGGAAGTAGAAGACTTACGAATAGCGGAGGCTAGAGCGGAGGCGGAAGCCAGCATAGTCTGTTCGGAATCATCATAATCACCACCACCATCAGGCCGAGTCGTTCGAGCAACATGGCGAAGCGTATCAGAATCAGAATTAGGATTAGGGTTAGAGTGAAGAGTTTGAAGGAAGAAAGTGTCGGAGGGAGGAGGAGGAGGAGGGGGTGAAGAGGAAGATGCGGAAGCGTTGGAGAGGAAGAGAGGTCGAGGTGGGCGAGAGAAAACGAGGGGCCGGGAAGTGGTGGTGGGGAGGAGGAGGAGGTTGGTGGTGGTGAGGGAACTGGAGCAGAGAAGGTGGTTGCAGAAGCAGAGAGAAGGGAGGGAAGTGGTGATTGCGAAGAGAAGCATTTTGGCTCATTGGCTGTTGGACACTGAGACTGAGCCAGAAAGAGTGGACGAAAAATAAACTATCTTTTTGGCTGCCGTATTTAACCCAGCTGACGACCGGTGGACCCGACAGTTACAAAAGACAACTACCACTTCCTTCCGACACATAATTTTTTTAATAAAATTGTTGTTCCCGTTTTGAAGCAACTTAAGCTTATGTTGGTGATCATTTTTATTTCTAGATATATTATTAAATATTAACATTTTTTTCACGGGCTTTTCAACCTTGATGAGATCGTATATGGCAATTTTAAAGGTGACTTTTGTTTGTGCAAATTTAGGAGAAAAATGCTTTCAGAAGAGAGTTCGGGAAACCAACAGTATAAGATAAAGTTTACAGTGTAGTCCCTGATATAAGGATGGAAAAGATAGTGTCAAGATGGCTAGGCCAATGGTATGTATTAATTTTTAGAAGCGATGTACAGTGATCGACGGAGGAAGAAGAGAAATCAGGAAGAGATCAGAAAGAGTTAAGAAGTGTTCTTGAAAGTCAGATCCATTCCTTCTCTGTTACAGATTAGCAAAATAAATAGATCAGTACGTGATTTGCTAACCGTTAAACAGTTGCAGTATTGCTCCGTGGATCTAGACAGCGTGGATGCTGAATCCGTGGATCACAACGATCTAATCCGACATCCATGGGATTGTGGGATGGTTGTGGACCGAGATGAGCGTTAGCATTGTTGGGTAGACGGTCGTTGACGTTGGTTATAGGTGTGAGGCTCCTGGCAAGTCTCGGTCATAGGGACTGTTGTTGGGCCTCGTCCTGAACTGTCGTTAGCAATTGGGCCTTCGTGGCTAATTGGGTTGATTGAGCCTAAAGTCATTTTTTGAACATACAACTTTTAAAAGTGAGAAGTTAGTGTGGGCAAAAATTAATGTTTGGAAAAGTTGTGTACAATAAGTTCTATGTCAAAAGTCAAATGATAGATAAAACAACTTTTTTCTTATTTTTGACTTTTTTATATTTGAATACTTTTAAAATTGAAATTTTAATATAATATTTAAATAAATTTATCTTAGTTTGATTTTTTTGAAAAATAAAAATCTATCCAAACATAAATTATGTTGCACCATTTAAGTTTTACTTTAATTTAGGTTTGATGAAAATCATTTTTATAAACGTTAATCCGAACAAGCTGATAGCTATTTCAGAAGTGTCAAAGGGCATTGGCCTCAATCAAAATATTTGTAGGTTCCAAAAATTCTATAACATTGTTCTCCTGGATAATTTAAAGTAAATGACACGGAAAAGTAAAGAACTTGAAAGGAAATGCAAGAGGACATAAATGAATAATGCCCCGTTTGTTACATGGAATTGGTTTTGTTGGAAATGGAAGTGGAATTAGAACTGGAACTGGAACTGGAATTGATACTAGAAGTTAGTTTTAAAACATATTTGGTATTATGGAAGAAAATAGAAAGGGTATAATAGGTAGAAAATCTCACTTCCATAGAAGTGAGACTAGTTCCATAGGGTAAGCTAACCCATGGAACCCAAAATGGTGGAAGTGTCACTTCCATAGAAGTGACTTTCAGTACACCAAACAACCCATTCTGTGAATTCCACTTTCATTTCTCTAGTCTCAATTCCAATGTACCAAACGGGGCATAAGTGCTTGGTTCCATTGATTTCAACCCTAGATTATAAAGTTGCACATATTTATGCAAACCGGATTAGTGGGTTGTTAGTAGCTCCGGATATCAGTAGAGATATGAAAAAAAAATACAAATATATCATGTATAAAATAAAATTTACAAATAAAGTCTTAGTCACAAATGATAAATAGTATTAGTTATTCATAATAAAACTCATTCCCCAAACATTATAAAAAAAGATATCTAATTACAAAAAACAATCATGTGAGAGGATAATCTTTAAATGTTTATAATTTGTTTAGAATTAACTTTTGAAAAATGATTTTACATGATCCAAAATAAATATGTAA
>QFDD01014371.1:0-10095 GCA_006871305.1 Vachellia collinsii
TACCAATAAAAGTTTTAAACAAAAACTTTTTATTGATTTTTTTTTAATTTTACTTATCTCCATTTTTATCATCTATAGAAGTCTAAAGCAACATTAATTCTACATATAAATTAAATTATGGCCATATTAAAAAAATAAAAACTGAATTAGTTGAAATAAATATATAGCTAAACAAAATCTACAATATCATATACACGTTTGTTTTTTGGTAATCTTATTTACTCCCTTCAACCTACAGTATAAATATCTTCTAGCTGAATGGTCGAGTCCATAATATAAATTACTTTTGAAAGTAATTAATGCTTATTTCTCAATTATGCTCATATAATTAATGTTTAAATGTGACTTCTTATATTTTTATCAATTCTGAAAAACTTTATTTAATATGGATAAAGTTGAAAAAATTCAATTTACAGCAGATTTAAAGAGTTAATAAGATTTTTTTAATATATATAGTCTTGTGTCATGAAACAAATGAGTTTTCAGCTCCCCATTTCATCCCTATTCAAGTTTTTATATGGTACATAAAAGACCACTCATTCTTATACTAGTGGAGAGCCCACTAATAGGATAGGGATTTAAAATGTGGGTATATCTCATAACATGAATTTACATAATTTATTTTGCATCCCTTGATTTCTTTCTATTGTTGCCACACAAAAACCTTGACTTGGACTTTCCTTCAAATGATCTTTCAAGCCCAATTCTTTTCGGTATAAATTACTGTCTCTAGTCTTCAATATAAATGTCAATTGACTTTTTTTTAGCAGCGATTAAAAAAAACTAAATAAATTGATATATTTATTATTTCCCTCCAAACTAATCCTCCTGACTTATAAATTAATTTATAATCTAATAATACATAAAAATATTTCAGAATATGTATAACCTAAAATAGTTTATTAAACTTCCTTAATCTCTTAAAAAAAACTAATCCATACTAATATTAAGAAGTGAAGGCAGGCAGTGTATAATATTAACCGTATATTTAATGCTTGGTTTTCTTTCTTTTTTTTATCTTTGTTTTATATACGCAGGTTATTTTAGTCCTTTCATAGTTTCGCTTATTCTGCAATTTGCCAAGAGCGGGCTTCTACTTCAATTTTTCCTATGGGCCTTTCCCTGTAAAGTCACTCTTGCGATGAATCTTTTGCGTTTTGCGTAATATTAACCACTCGGGTCTACCTTTCTCTGAAATATGTATTTCTCCATCTCTGTTTTTTTGCTGATGAGCCCAATATGTATATATAAATATATGATATTTATGTATATGCGTAACTAGAGATTGAGTTTAACTGAAGAATTAGTTCATCATAAACGGTTAAACCTAATAGTTCAAATCCCTTTGGAAGAAACATCCGTATTTAATGAATGATAGTTTCTGAGATAGGACCATTTCTAGTATGAGGATATCTATGCCTAGTCAATAAAATAGAAACACCAATTTCTTGAAGTTTCACTTCCTGCTTGTATGGAAAGAAAATGAGATAAGAGAGAAAACTTGGAGAGAAAATAGGGAGAGAAATGAATTTTTCCATGTTTGTATGTAAGAGAAAACGTGGGAGGAATAAAAAGTTGGAAAGAAAATGGGGTGTGGATCTCACCACATTTTCTCTCTAACTTTTCTCTCCGCACATGGAAAGAAAATGGAGAGAAAACTATTTTCCCTTATCTACCAACATACTTTTTATTATTTTTTTATAATACCACATACTTTTTATTACTTTTTCATTTTAAACAATTAAATTTAATATATAACTCTTTTTTAAAATTCTGAGTCTAATTTTCTTTTTTTAAGGATAATCTTTAAAATATATTCTAATATCTAATTTATTTTTTAATTGTTTATTAAAACCTCGTAACTTTAAAAAATATGATATAGTTTTATTTAAATTATTTTGTTTTGAAATATAATAACATGAAAACATATCTTTAATAAATAATTTGATTTTAAATTATTTAATGATATTAATGTTAATATAATTTTTTATTATCATATTTAATTTGTTATTATACTTGATATATTTTAATGATACTTTATTTATTCAACTATTTATTAAAAGATTTTCATCTGAGAATATTTTAGTCATTCAACTATTTGCCCATTTTTTTACTCTCTGTTTTCTCTCGTTCATCCAAGTAACATAGGTGATAATATTTTTATCAACTTTTCTCTTCTCTTCATTTTCTCTCCTTCCATTTTCTTTCCTCTCAACTTTTCTTTCCATCCAAGTGGAGTCAAGGAGTTTCTCCAACCTTAAGATTAGGTTTCACGGCTCTTAAAAATTCTATTCTAGTAGCTGGATTAGGGCCCGTTTGGATCAAAGAATTGATGGGAATGGAAAGGAAGCGAAAGGAAATTTTTTTGACATGAGATGTTTGGTATACAATGAAATAGAAAATGATTTGATAGGAAATTTTTTGTTTGGTTGGATTAAAATGGTAGTAAAGTAGGTAGGAAAATTATATCAAATGACCATATTGCCCTTAATAATAAAATATATAAAATAAAATTTTAAAAAATCAATGAACAGTGCTCTCATAGGATAAGAGCATCTCATTTGGATGAGACAATCCTCATCCAAATGAGGGTCCTCATCCTCAACTCATCGGGATGAGAGTTGAGGATGAGGGGAGGTAAGAAAATTATATCAAATGACCATATTGCCCTTAATAATAACATATATAAAATAAAATTTTAAAAAATCAATGAACAATGCTCTCATAGGATAAGAGCATCTCATTTGGATGAGACAATCCTCATCCGAATGAGACCTCTCAAAGAGCATTTATATGTATCCAAATGCACTGGTGAGTAGTAAAATTTTTTAAATGTCATTCGAATAGATCTAAACCCCATTCGAATGAGGTTTTTATTTTTTGAATACTCATTCGAATGGTATATATTAACTTTAATACTCATCCTCAGGCATCATTCGAATATGTAGAAGATGAGTATTATATTCGGATGATCATAAGCTTCATTCGAATGTGATACATAAAATTATACTTGAAAAATAGTTCTTCATTCGAATGACCGAAAATCCTCATCGAATGACATATAAATTTTAATACACATCTTGAAGCATTATTCGAATATCTAGAAGATGAGGATTAAATTCGGATGAGCATATGCTTCATTCGAATAAGTTTTGAAAAATGTATTTTAAAAAATAGTTATTCATTCGAATGCAGATTGGTTTCATTCGAATGAGTATTAAATATTTGAATACATATCTTCAAGGATAATTCGGATATCCTGAAGATGAGAGCCTTATTTGAATGAGACACATGGTTCATTCGAATGAATATTAAAAAATGTAATACTCAGCTTTAAAAATAAAGAACCTCATTCGAATGAGGTTCATATCCATTCGAATGATGTATAAAAGTTTTAATACTCATTTCCAGAGTTCATTCGGATATGTTGAAAATAAGGGCCTTCATTAAAATGAGTTTTTAAGCTTATTCGAATGACTATTAAAGATTTTAATGCTTATCTTAAAGCTTTATTCGAATATGCTGAAGATGAGACCTTTCATTCGAATGAGCTTCTACATCAGAATAGTAGTGGCAGTTCCACTTGGGTATGTTAGTTTGTAGTTTAGAATCATGATCTGATATAGGTTACAAACATCATAATCTACATCATCCAACAGTTTTTATGTTTAAAAAGAAAGAAACAAAGTCTGAAAAAATAACACTCATTTGCCCCTGTTTTTCGATCAAATTGAAAATGGCATTCTGAACCTACTTTAATTCATCATGATTTATCGATATAGTGGAGAAGCAGTTTTTCTGGTGCATCTATTTGGGAGGGGTAAAACAATGCTGTCATTGGCCACCTCACGACAATGACGAAGATGGTAGAAACACATTGGCGAACAAAACAAGAAGCACAAGTATCAAGATATTGGTAAATATGTCTTTCGGATTTTCCTACGTATGACTGAAAATCGGTTCCCACAAAAAATGGTGGGAATCCATCTTCCCACATTTAAAGGAAAATCAACTTTTATTGGAAAATCAATTTCCACATCTTCTACCAACCAAACGTCCGCCGCCAGTGGAAAATGCATGTTTTCTGTTTCCATCCTATGATTTTCAGCGAACCAAACGGGCCCTTAGCGTTCCATAGGATTCATTCGAGTTCTTGAGACTAACGTGCGCTCAATTTGTTGCTTTTTTTTTTTAATGCGCAACATTCAGAGCTGCTCAATCTTTGTGAGAGACACGAAGTCACTCTTTATATGTAACGTTTTACTTCTTTTAACAAAATTGTATCAATGTTATGGTTTGAATATTAAACTTATATTCAATAACCCCAAATAAAAAAAATGTTTGTGCTTGGCCAAAAAATTGTCTCACCATTTTTGTTAAAAAAAAGGAGAGATACACCTATTTGTGATTATATGGTTCTGTACGTCTTACCATCTATATTCTAAAAGCCACCCTATAATATAAATTAGGAGGAGTAATTATTAGTTCTTATACTCATAATAACTAAATATATGGAGGGACCTCGGAGTGGGTGAAAGGGGAAGGGAGATGCAGTAGGCAGGATACGCTCAAATCCCACATCGGTTAGACTCGTCCAAAGTGAAGGCTATATATGTAGTCAAGGTGTGGCCTTTGACATCCGATGCGCCTTTTGAGTGACTATGGAATCCCAAAAAGACAAAACCCTATGCCTACGAACGGCTAAACAGAGACAATACCTCAGGATGTTACAACACCAACTTTGTAACGTAGTAATAGTCAACGCAAAATATAAAATAAAAAAGAGATTTTTTTTTGAAAAATAAAATGATGAAATAAATTCATCTATGGTCAGTGCTATAAAAATTATTATAATTAACTATCTCTTTGCAAAATGCAAAATAAAAACGATATTTATTAACTAGGACTATTACGAAAGTGATAATACCAAAAAAAAAAAAAAAGAGTGATGAATGATTTGAAAAAGAAATAAAAAACTACATATGGTGATATCCTAAGCCATTCATAGCTTAAATTTGCAGAAATTCAAAATATAAAATAAAAAAGAGATTTTTTTAAAAAATAAAATGATGAAATAAATTCATCTATTTTCAGTGCTATAAAAAATTATTATAATTAACTATCTCTTTGTAAAATTCAAAATAAAAAAAATATTTATTAACTAGGACCATTATGAAAGTGATAATACCAAAAAAAAGTAATGAATGATTTGAAAGAGAAATATAAAACTACATGTGGTAATATTCTAAGCCATTCAAAGCTTAAATTTGCAGAAAGTCAACATTTTGGCTTTGATGGTGTGAGCAATTTACGATTTACGGTTTACGAGTAATTTACGGTTTGAATTAGTGGTGTAATATACTTTTTCAATATGATTTATGATTTATAGAGTAAGTATGTAAGAGAAATTTTATCTCATTTACATAAAAACAATTTCCCAACACTCACAAACAGACCATGGTCTTACCAATCAACTCAAGTGTTCGAAATTGTCACTCTTCTCTATTCAAATAAATAGCATAAATTTGCAAAGGAATGCTACAGAAACAACTAAAATCTTCAAGGAAAATGCCAATGTAGTATGTAGTTTTTCTCAAGGGCTAGGTTTCTTAAGTCTTAGGAACGTGAGAAACACATACACACACAATACTATATGTCTTTAACATAAAAGAAAGTTAGATATGGGGTTGAATCTGATTCTGAACTCAATATACTTTATTTTCTAAATATAATTTTCCTCCAAAGTATTTACTCATCTGCTTTTATTTATAGAGTATAAAAAAAATATTTTATTTGATCATATTTATAAATCATCTCAATAAATTTTTTATGTTGATGTATAATTTTACTTTTAAGATATTATCCATAAATACTTTCCACAGGACTTCTACTTTCTCAACCTATTGCTTCTCCATCAAGAGGCCTTTTCAACGCACCATCTGCCCCCTTTTGACCCGTTCTCACCCTGGCCACCACAATGATGATTGGGAACACTTTTGAAATGTCTCCTTGGATGACCACCCCACAATATTTCTAAATGTCATTTAATGTAGTCAGGTTAAAATCTACCATCAAGATTCCGTGTCAAGGAATCGATTTTGGTGCTCGTCACTCGTCAGTCGTCACTAGCATTGTTTCTGTAATATCTGTACATTTAAATACAATTTTAATTGTTCTTATGAATAAAGTTGATACATAAAACCCTTACACTTAAGAGTAAATTTAGCATATAATAAATGAAAGGTATATAATTACCGATCAACAAAATCTCAAATTGCCAATTTTACACCATTTAAGCTTTTTTTTTTTAAATATCATATGGCCCCTCACTACAAATAAACCGCTCATTTTTTCCTCAAGCGTACCAATGGAATAATAGAAAAATTGAAAGGGTAAATTTATCAAAAATTTTGACTCCCCCCAAAAAATCACAATTTGATGGAAAGCCAAAATTGGCGTTTAGAAAAGTAAGAGAGGGTAAATTTGAACTCCTCTCCCCTTCAAAATTTTGAACCAAAGGGGGGGAGCATTTTTTTCCTTCCTTTTCTTTTCCTTCCCTCCAACCAAAATACACCCTAAACTTTTAACCTATTATTAGAAGATAAATAATAAAAAAACTAAAAGAAGGGGAGTTTTCTATATAAATGTAAAAGTTTAGGTATGTTTATTAAATAATTTCGATTTGCAGCAATTTAAAAAAAAAGTTGGTTAATCATTCAAAAGAGAAATATAAAACTACATGTGGTGATATTATAAGCTATTCATAGCTTAAATTTGCAAATATTTATTAATCAATTCAATATTTTGCCTTGATGATGGTGTGAGCAATTTAGTCTCACCAATCAACTCAAGTGCTCGAAATTGGCACTCATCTCTGTTCAACAAAATAGCATAAATTCGCAACGGAATGCTACACAAACCACTAAAACCTCACTGAAAATGCCTTTGTAGTTTTTCTCAAGGACTAGGTTTTTTTTTTTTTAATTCTTACGAATGTGAGAAATATGTGTGTGTATAATTTCCCTGATTGTCACAGTGTGAAATAAAAAAAAGCATGTTCACACGGGTTAAGATAAAATTTATTTTGCATATTTACCTTTTAGATTGTAAATGATGTTGAAAAAGTAGCTTTTACCGTTTATCCAAACGGCCTAATACTCTCTAAGTTCTTTAACATAAAAGAAAGTTAGACATGGGGTTGAATCTAGACCTCAATCTACTTCATTTCTTAAATATAATTTTCTTTCAAAGTATTTACTCCTCTGGTCCTATTTACAGGACATAGAAATAATGTTTTATTTTATTATATTTATAAGCCACATCAATAAATTTTTTATGGGAATGTACAATTTTACATTTTATGCATTATGTGTTAACTATACTTTCATGTGTTATAATGTATATTAAATAGTGATAAAGTCGAATGATTATTGAATTTTAAGGCGATGCTAATAAGATTTAAGGTTATCTCTAGTTTGTATGAAACATAATAGAAGTGACTTATAGAAACAAAGGAGTATATTGTTAGGTTTTCATCAAAGAGTAGTTACAATGCACAAGGATTACTAAGGGAATTATAGGAAAGCCAATATACATTTATTACAAATAACTAATTCAATTGATTTTCTTAATATAATCAAATTAGTTATCTAATTCATATATTAAATAGTAAACACTGAAGGTACTATTAATTATCATACTCAACTCAAATATCAATATCTCTCCATGATATTTCCCCTGAATCAATGTCATTCTGATATTTAATATAAGAGGCAACTAACTTTTTTGAAAAGTTAAAGAAGTTAAATATATTACTGTAAAGTATTGATATTCATCATTTTTTTAAATTAATTTGACTGACTTATAAAACTGATATATAATCTAACAATACACATAAATAAATATTTTTTAGTATTTATACCTTTAATAAAAAAAAATCAACTTTCACATTGGTGTAAAAGTACCAGAGTTAGTCTTAAGATATTATTCATGGATACTTTCGCTATGACTTCTACTCTCTCAGCCTCTTGCTTCTACATGACTCCATCAAGAGACCTTTTCAATGCACCATCTTCCCCGTTTGACCCTTTCCCAAACTCTTTACCATCAATGCACCATCTGCCACATAATGGTTGGGGGACCCTTTTGAAACGTCTCCTTGTGTAACCACCCCACAATATTTCTAAATGCCATTTAATGTAGTAGGTTAAAATCTACCATCAAGACTCGGTCTCAAGGAACCGGGTTTGGTGCTCATCATTAAAATGAGTATCATACTGCTTATTGGTAGTGTAATATTTGTATATTTAAATACAACTTTAATAGTTCATATAACCTTTCAATACAAATAAACCCTTAAAATTTAAGAGTAAAATTGACACATAATAAACAAAGAGTAAAATAATGAATAAAGTTTATACATAATAAATGAGGGATATAAAATTATCAATCAACATAATCCCATAATACAAATAAATTAACCTCTTAACCTTTTAACCTATTAGCAGATAAATAATGAACAAAACTAAAAGAATATCTCTATAAATGTAAAATTTCAGGTATGTTTATTAAATTATTTCAAATTTAATGGCGGTTATTTTTATATGACATAAGGTTATAGGAGTTTTGTATGATTTAACCTAGCTTATTATTACTATTACAACCCCATGAAGAACTAGTCTTATTTGAAATATTAGCATTACACTATCATCTCCCAACAATTATATCCATAAAATTAAATGATGTTGTATACGCCCTTTATTGGTCCTTTACATATGAGTCTCTCTAGAAGGTTTCTTTAATCATTTTTATAAAAGTTTATGATAGTTTCAACAAGTATGAAATATTTTCTTTAAATATGCCCATATTTAATAAGAGTAGTAAGAGAGTAGAAATTAATACAATGTTGTAATTTAGTGCAGTTAATAAAAAAATATTAGAAATCATTTGAATTTTATGACAAATGTAATGCTTTTAACTGTTTTTTTTATTAATACAGATGAATTAATTTAAAGATTCTTATAATATAGATAAGTGATTGCGCGGCTAGAGCTCATCTTGTACTACAAGCTAGGAAAAGTCTTTTAGTTGCGTGTTCCCCACGATCCTATAGGGCAGGGACCCTTATCAATAAAGGCACGAACTGCTAGCTAGCCACCATACCCATCTTTCAGTAGTTGCATCCCAAAACTTTTGTTGTTATGGCCTTTCCAATTCTCCTCAGTTTCTTTTTTCTTTTTCCTTCCCTTTCTTCTTCCTTTGATCCATTGTGTAATCATCATGATTACTCTGCTCTACTCCAATTCAAGGATCAATTCACGACCTCTATCTTCTCAAACACAATATCATGGGGAAATAATGGTTCAAATTGTTGCTTGTGGAATGGGGTCATGTGTGACTCCGTGTCTGGTAACGTGATTGGTCTTAATCTTAGTGCTGATACTCTTCAAGGTCAACTCACTTCAAATAGCACACTCTTTCAGCTTGTTCATCTTCAAACTCTCAACTTGGCTTACAATTATTTCGGAGGGTCTTTGGTACCATCTCAATTCGGTGATCTTCGAAATCTCACTCATCTAAACTTAAGCTCTTCTTTTTTCTCAGGTGAAATTCCTCCCAAAATCACAGAATTGTCTAAATTAGTCTCTCTTGATTTGTCTGCTTTGTGGGGAAATTTGAGCCTTGTGCAATCCACATGGGAAAATCTCATTTTGAACATGACTGATTTAAGAGAACTTGTTTTGGATTATGTAAATATGTCTTCTATTATATCAAGCTCCTTCTATTTGTTTGTGAATTTATCATCCCCTTTGGTTTCTCTTAGACTTCAAAATACTAAGTTGCAGGGAAATATCACCAGTGACATTTTTCATTTGCAAAATCTTCAACTACTAGATTTGTCACTCAATCAAAATCTTATAGGTCAACTTCCAAAGTCCAATTGGAGCTCTCCTCTATCATTTTTGGATCTCAGCCTCACATCTTTCTCAGGAGGAATTTTTGATTCCATAGGTGGGTTGAAGCATCTTAATAATTTGAATCTTGAGAGTTGTGAATTTGAAGGACCAATTCCTCTGGGTTTCAAAAAACTTGCTC
>QFDD01014389.1:0-10517 GCA_006871305.1 Vachellia collinsii
TGGTTCTGGAGTCTACAGTGAGTACAGTTGTGAAGAGGCCGAAGAAGGGAAGAAGCAGGAAGGAGAAGGAAGAGGAAGAGGAAGTGTTGGTGATTGAAGGGATTGAGTTTGAGAGAAATGAAGCAGTGAAGTTTGATGTGTTTGTTAACGATGAAGATGATGTTATTATTAGACCAGATAACACAGAATTTGCAGGAAGTTTTGTGAGTGTGCCTCACACGCACAAGCACAAGAACAAGAAAATTATTACATGTTTGAGGTTGGGGTTGAGTGATTTGTTGGAGGATTTGGAGGCAGAGGACGATGATAGTGTTCGTGTGACTTTGGTTCCTAGGTATGGGAAAGGGAGGGTCACAATCAGAGGCATTAAGATTGAGCTTATTGTAGACTGAGATGATCTCATAAAGTGAATTTGCGATGTTTAATTTTGATCAGTCGCAAATTATGAATTTAATGACAGTGCAAGTCTAATAATTTATAACTCTCATTCTTATATTTTGCAATTCTCGAACCGTTAGTTACAACTCATTTTCCAAGAAATTTTTTTGAGGGACTCAATAACCGTCATTAAATTGATGTTTTGAATTTAGTTATCATTTTTTTTTTCCTTTATAGGCTCCAATTATAAACTAGCTCAAGTAAGTTAAGAAAGATGGTCTGAGAGTTACTGCAACATATCCTAATATATGAGTCACTTAATTAAATTGAGTAGATTAAGGAAATTAGTCTTGCTAATAATCAAGTCGTTATATTCCCCTTTTCCTTCACTAATCATCCTGGATCGCATCACATGGAATGGAAATGCCTCTGCTCTTTATTTGGCAATTTTTTTTTTGAAAATTTATGTGGTCCATTACCTTGCCATACAAATATTTATTTGATTGTTTCATACATACATACATATATATATAACGTAATACTGATATAATTTACTTGCACCATCTTAATATACAAAATGATCACTTGGAACAACATGACAAGGGCAGAATATGGCTTCCATGCATATTGCTACTTCCTGTTTTTAATATAAGAGTCATATTGACATTTTAGAGATATTAAGAAACTAACTCATATAAAAGATTAAAAACAGCAATTATTATTATTATTAGAAGGAAAACAACAACTTTGTGGTCTGTCTATATCCATAGAGTTGGTAATATGGGTTCAGCGTGCGGATTGGATTGGAAAAAGAAAGGATCAAAGATTTGCACTGGCCTAACCTATAACTGTGACAGGCCATCCCTCTTCTTCTTTTTTTCCCCAACCACTGTTTCTTTATTTCTCTCGTTCTCATCGAGGTATCTCACTCCCAGCTAACCCATCCGCTGCGACCTCCTCATTTTTTCCTTCAACCAGCGATTTACAAGGAATTTATGAGTTCCTTTTCGTTTATTTAGTTACAGAACTTAAGATTCGTTTTTGGCTGATTGAGTAGTTTAGGTTGAAATAATTTATGTGCCTACTGGACTTTAGCAATTGATTTAGTATATATTGATGTTTGAATGAACATTGGGGATGCCGTAATTAAGCTGCTTATAGATGCAAATAAAATTTTAACCTAATTCCCTTCTATATGTTCTCGGTGTGGCTTTGAATTGCACAATGGGTAGATATTTCATAACTTGGTAGGTGAGTGATCCCTTGCTCATCGATAATCACTCAGATGTAGCTAAATAGCCCGTTGTGGACCCACATTCTTGTAAGTCAAAATCTATTGCTTAGATACATAGTAATATCATCCATACAAACAACACGCGGATATTGGAGTAGATCAATTTAAAAAAAAGGTTAGGTGAATGAATTGGATGAGTGGGATAAGATTTCCAGCTAGAAAGCCCCCAGCCTCAACCTCCCCCCATGTGATTTGAGGGAGCCACTTGTTTGTTTAATTAATGGAAATATTTATTCTTGGCATGTTGCATTAAAAAATGAGGAACCTTGATTCCATACACACATTACTTTTCTCAGTTGATTTTTTTTAGATAGAATAAAAAATTTAAATAAATGAAAGTAATTTGTTTGACTTCCTTGCTCTCTATGAAAAATGTTAATCCACTCTTCCAGTAAAGATTGAATGCGTTGTGTGTGTGTGTGTGTGTGTAATATGACATCTTCATTATTGAAAAACAATGTTGTATACGCGGTCCTTCCATCCCGTATGCTGTCACTGTCATGAAACTTTTATTGTTGACACTTTTGCTTTGGTCCCTCCGAGAAATTCTTGCATGCGCCTGGAGCACCACATCTTGTGGTCTCTCCAATCATAATTCTGCAAATTGGATCTATTCAAGAGAAATACTTACATACTCCCGGAGTGCCACGTCATCCATACTCTGTCCAATAAAAATGTTCCAAGTGTCATCTATTTTGATATCATATCCCATAAATTTCTCCTGATTATTTTCATTTTTCCATAACCTATTACAATAGATATTTATTATGGAAAAAGAGGAATAATTAAGAGAAATTTATGGGATATGAGATTCACAATAGAGGATACTTGGAACATTTTTATTGGGTAGAGCATGGATGACGTGGCACTCCAGGAGTATGTAAGTATTTCTCTCTATTCAATCCATCTGGAAACTGTTTGAATCTTATGTGGCTTTGAAAAAATTAAAAACAGTTGTGGGTCCTACCCTTTTTTCCTGAAATTACTCTCTCCTCCCCTCCATTAATTCTCTCCCTCCTGGGTCAGCTCGCCCCACGGCCTCCCCTCTCTCTTTCTCCAAATTTTCTCTCTCCCCCTCCATTAATAAGATGCACCAAAAAAATTATTAATAACTTAGTTTTTAATTTGCCTTTGTTTATTGGTGGTACGCAGTATTATGTAACTAGATAGAGGAGAGAAATGAGATATATTTGAGTACAGATACAATTAGATTTTTTAAAATAAATAGATATTTAATAAATTAAGGGAGAATCACAATCAGATTCTAATCAAGGGACATAATATATATTTGATTTGTTAATGAAAAGCAAATCTTTAGGGTTTATCATATATTATATCCTTTGATTGGAAGTTAACTATGATTCTCCCATAAACTAATTGCTCTTGGTTGTTTCCATGGAAGTGATTTGAGTGAATTACTATAAATTTCTATGCAAGAGAATTAATATCAGAAAGGTTTCAAGAAGTTGTCAATGTGAATTACTTGAGTTGTTAATGGAGCTATTTAAGTTGTCAATATGATCTTTTTTATATTAATTCTCTTACATAGGACTTTACAGTAAATCCCCAAATAATTTATATTGTACGGAGTATTATGTCATGTCTCTCATCTTTATTTTAAGAAAGACTATTCTTGGGATCTCCCTACCGAGCCGGAGATAGCCCGGCCAAAAGTGCCGGCTCGATCGAAAATGTCCCTCATGTTCTGGTCCACTTATGGACCGGCAGCAACACCAGGCCTTACGAAGACATGGGATCCTTTTACTCAGCTGCCAGAGACCCCATTTTCCTGGGTCATCATCATTCCAACGTCGACAGCTTGTGGAACTTTTGGAAAACCCTAGGAGGCAAGCGAAGAGACATCTCCGACGCAGACTGGTTAGACTCCGGTTTCCTCTTCTACGAGGAGAACAAGAACCTCGTACGCGTCAAAGTCAGAGATTGCCTCGACATAACAAAACGAGGGTATGCCTATCAAAACGTGGAACCATGGCTGAAATCTAAGCCCACACCACGTCGTAAATCTTCGAAGGCTAAAAAGGTAGCCCTAGTTCCTCAACTTTTTGGTGCCAGAGCAGCACAAGCTGCTGAGACTTCTTTAAAATCTGTCAAGTTCCCTGTGGTTCTGGAGTCTACAGTGAGTACAGTTGTGAAGAGGCCGAAGAGGTGAAGGAGAAGGAAGAGGAAGAGGAAGTGTTGGTGATTGAAGGGATTGAGTTTTGGGGAGATGATGCAGTGAAGTTTGATGTGTTTTTTAATGATGAAGATGATGTTATTATTAGACCAGATAACACAGAATTCGCAGGAAGTTTTGTGAGTGTGCCTCACACGCACAAGCACAAAAACAAGAAAATTATTACATGTTTGAGGTTGGGGTTGAGTGATTTATTGGAGGATTTAGAAGCCGAGGAGGATGATAGTATTCGTGTGACTTTGGTTCCGAGGTTTGGGAAGGGATTCTCACAATCAGTGGCATAAAGATCGAGCTTATTGCAGACTGAGATTTCTCAGAAGGTTAATTAGTTTGCTGATGTTTAATTTTGACGAGTTTGCAAATTATGAATTTAATGACAGTCAGGTCTAATAAGATTTTTTTATTTGCAATTCTCGAATCGTTATTTACAACTTATTATTCAGGGACTTAACCGTCATTAAATTGATGCGTTGAAATTTAATTACATTTTTTTTATAATCCCCAAGTAACTAGCTAGCTTAAGTAAGTTAAGATAGATAGTTAAAAATTAGTTTTTTTTGGGCAAAATCTTAAAATTACTCTCAATATTAAGCTATTATCTCTATTCCTTAATGAAGAGCAGGGCAGTGCTCGAACGCAAGTGTATAGAGTGATGAGAAAATATGATTTCTAAGAGGATTTACTTAAAAGCTTTAATCAATTAAAAGGTTAGGTGAATTCAATTAAGTTGAATCAACCAATATTTGATGTGTATTGATATTGGGATAAAGATAATTTATGTGTGGAGCAATTTTACCTTGATCAGAATAGTGTTAATAAATGTTAAGTTTAATCATTAAATGCTGTGGCTTGTTGAGTTGGAAAATGTGATTTGATAACTAATCATAATACAACACCTCACTCAATTTAAATCCTAGTTGGTAGCCATTTGATATAGTAAAAAAAAACCTTAAAATATATACCTGATTCACATATCCCGAAAGAAAGCTTTATCATCCTCTTCCTTCCTTCATCGTCGACGTAGACGACACACCCATCACAACCATCATCCGCTTCCTTCTTCGTCCTCTTCCTTCCTTCATCCTTTCCTTCTCTGTTCTTGCAGGTCGACTGTGAAGAAGACAATCCCGGAAAGTGAGATCACACACCGTCACGTGTCAAATAGAGGTTATGCAACTGGAGGAACAAATCAAGAATGCAAAGCTATTGAGAGGAGGATCACACAAAAAATGTCAGAGATTGGAAGGAGGATCTTGATTTTTTTGGGCTAAAGAACCAACTCCTATCCCTATTTTCGTCGACCTCTGCCTTTTTTGGTTCTTCGTTTCGGCGACTCCGTCCTTCCCAAACTGCCGTCGGTTTTGCTCAGTTTGATTTTGGATCTTGGAATTTATTTTTTGAGTTTTGTTGGAAGTGGTACTATGTCTTAATCATAATTATTAAGGTTAGATTGTAGATAACTGAATCTAGAGTGATTTTTTTTAGGTTCATGGGTTTTGGAATAAGAACGCCGATGGTGCGGTGGTATCATGGGTTCGGCTTTTATGAACGCCGACTTCAAATTTATGGCCTTGTGGATTCAGATTTGTAATAAGAAGGAATGATTCTGTGAAGAAAAAAGTTAGACCATTGAAATGTTTTCGAAACTCTTATATTAAACACCCGTGCAGTAATTAATATCTTCTCTTCATCACAATTCTCTGCCTAATAAGGAATGAAAACGTTCTTTCAGCTGAGAGCCTCTAATGCAATTGGCACCAATACTATCGAGCCTTTTAAAGACTCTTAACTGTGTAAATTTATTTTTAATTATTAGCTTTATATTCCCCATTTCCTCTTACATATACTTTACATATATAGCTCTACCTTTCTTCCTTCTCCTTGTAGCATTATGTACTCACGTTTTGTTTTCAACAATGAAACAAGGGAGGACAAGGGGATGAGTACTGATGAAAACATGCTGATTGATAAACAGACAGTGGGCATTCGTCATTTCTAACCCAAATTATAAATTTAAACTTATTCATTCGTAATCCAATGCACAGAATTAAATTTCACGCCACTGCCTTTTCAATTTTTTTTTTTTGGGTTGGGGGAAGGGGGGATGAGGGAGTGGAGGAATTTGTAACAATGAAATCACAGAGTTGAGTTCGAACAGAAACAATTGTCACACTCTAAGAATTTTAGAGGTGACCGACATGAAATATGAGAAATTTCACATTCCTTACACCTTCAATTTAAATATATTTATACTCTTTGCCAGTATGCTATATAATACACTGGTATAAAATGTGTATAAAAATTTTCTTTTACCAAGACTCATACATAAAGATATATCTGGCATTGTCAGAATATAACAAAAGCGTATGGACCTGCCCGTAGACTATGTGGAGCTCTAACCTTCTAAAATAATATATAAAAGTAAGTTTTCTATACGCCAAGCAGCAACTACAAAATAAGCCAACGACCTTTGTGACAATGAGGAGGCTCTTCACTGCTCATCCAGAGGTATAAGGTTAATAGAACTATCTGAAGTCAAAACAAATTTCCGGTGAATAACGTCCCATTTATAAAATCTAATGAAATTGCAGAAATTAATCAAAGGGATTTAACTTCGATAAATAATCTCAATTTCTGTAAGATATAATCAAATCATATTTAAAACTACATTAAAGATCATTCCTCGAATAATTCAAATACGTGGCAAAATAACATGTTTTACAAAATCGATTTGAAAAGGTAATTCTCAAATCTCATATCTTCGTAGGACTTTAACAGAAGGAAATAACAAGCATGGACACACAGTCCACGAAGGTAAATAATCAAGCGCAGCTCAAGGCCACAAAACAAACGTGAACACACAGTTCACGAAGGTAAGTAACCAACAGGCACGGCTCAAAGCCACGAAACAAGCGTAGGGATAAACCCAACGAATAACAAGCGTGAGTCAACGCCCATGAATACCAAGCGAACTCGAGATTTACCATGACGCACTAAAAACTAACAGTACTGCTATTAGTAACCAGCGTTCTGTACTTAGTCATTTCAAAAACATTCTCAAACATGCGTGGGATCAATTTCCAAACCATCTTTAATGATAAAACCATTTTAGAATATTTTATAACAATGATCATAGTATGAAAGTTTGTAAGTAATATCTCAAAACCCATTTTCCAAGTATGCATAGAGTATATAGCATTTAAAGATAATTTATTTTCATTATCTCCACACATGAAATCATAATGATAAAACATCTTGAATAAATACTATAACACCTTAAATTTTACAATAATCAATATCTCAAAAGTTTTCCTTTCCATTTCATATATGAATATCCAATATAAACAGAAATTAGGAAAGAATAAATAACATTAAATAAAATCCATAAATCTTACTCTTTGAAATATCAATGAGAGGATTAAATAATTCCAATAAACTTTTATCACTGAAACCATGCTTAAAATGTGATAATTAAATTAAGAATACGAAATGTAATAAAACATACTTTATAAAATCATAATGGGACGCTATTCACTCACCTCTTATGCTCTCAATGTATATCTCTTCTCTATCATTCAACTTCCAACTTATCTTCTTCTTTCCCTCCTAACAATAATATATATAAACATACTCAATCAACACCATTAACATTTCTAAATTTATAACAAGCTTCGAAAAATTATAATTTATTCCAAAATACTCCAAATGTAATGATTCAACGTCTCTTTAAAGCTTTTTATATCATCTTTCAAAGAAAATTACCATTCAAAATTTATAATCAACCCAGATCCTAAAATTAATGCTCTAAAGTTACTGTTCATTTAACAACTTTTCCAGATTTTAAAACCAAACTTTGATAGCCCACAACTTAAAATTTACTTATCCAAACATTGCATTCTATGACTCATTTTACAGCTTATCATTAAATTTCATGACCAATAAAGACCATTTGAATAATTAAGAATCTCTTTAAAGTCAGCTGTCCAGCAAGCCCACAAGTAAATATAACACCCAACAATTTACAACCTCAAATCCTCAACCCATTACTTACTAAAAAAAAACTTTCTTAAATATCCTATAGACTTTTTAAAGTCCTCAAAATATAATTCCTTGACTCATACCCATTTTCAATTTGAAAACATAGATATACACATACATGCTCGCACACCCACACACATATAAACACGTGTGTAAACTTAGCATCAAAGCCCAAACAGATTTCCTTTTCACATAAGTAAGAGCGTCGCGACGTACACACACATTGAGCCACAAATTGTACTCCTCTAACAAATTTTTTTTTTTATATATAAACTTCAGTCCCTGTTTTTCTGTTCTGCATAGAACCAACAATCCCAACACATATAGTCAACCATCTCAACTTAAAATAACCTTCAAGCATCAATATAATACCTTAGAACCACAGCCCACGTTACTTCAACCAAGAAGAAGGAAAGTACTGTTCATACGAACAGTACCCAGTGACAAGGTCTTCAGCAACATCCAAAAAAAAAAAAGGCATGAAATGCTCAAATCAATTCAAGAAAGCTTTGGTCTTACTCATGTGTTGGTTTAATTGCTGAAAATCGTTTTATTACCTCAATTTCTTCAACTTCCCAAAAATGAAATCCACTCCAACAATGGCAAAGAGTGAAATCTGAAGGTGGATGAGGATTCGGGGACTCACCTGACCCAGTAGCTCGGCTTACAAGCTCCAACGGCTTCTCCTCCAGTGAGAATCAGCAGCACCGATAGACTCAGCCCCGTGCTCTCCCTTTCTTCGCGTCGCTCTCGCGTCTTTGATGGAGAAGAAATGGGGATGATGATGATGATACGGCATTTAATGTGTGTGTGGGGTGAAGTTACCCTTTTGGCCCCCACACAATTTCCCTTTTGCATTCTAGCCCCCGTTTTTTTTTCCTCTCTGTCCAAGAAATGTAATAACATCTCTTTTTCTCCCATAAATAACTTTCTCCTAAAATTTGACCCCTACTTGTTAAATCATCCTTTCAATAAATGTTTGGGCAATATTTTTATCTTATTTTCCTTGAATTTTCCCAAAAATAGAATTTAGCCCAATAATTTATTTATACTAGTTCAAAAATTTTGTAATCAACTTCCTAAAGCCTTAATTATATTTCATATCATCTTGGTAAAATTTCAGAATGTTACAACAACAGAATGAAGTATGAACACGAAGAGCTACATGCTTGCTGCTCCAACCAACCTCATACATCTTGAGAGATTTCCAGCCTTTAACCAACAACCCTAGCTCCTTTTCATTCAGAAAGCTACGTATTTAGCTTGTATAGATCTCTTTTAGTAGATCCCAAACAAATTCTAATGATAATATATAAATTGTTGCCAGTAGCATATAAATTCTGAAATAATTTAGTGGATCTTCCAGCTCATCTACAATACTGTACTCACCTTATTGGCAGCAAAATCTACAAATAAATAGTGAATCCAATTTGTATTTAAGGACATTGTCCTTAAGAGCTATTCCGCAATTACAGGTAAAGCAAGTTGTGTCACTCCCCATGATTAAATAGATTCTTCCTGTAAAGATACCTGTATATAGAACTGACGGAAGATAATAGAACTTAGCAAAGTAAAAATCAGAGAAGCGAAACAAAATGCTCGAAAGCTCAAGAGCTATCTCTCTGAACCTCTCATAGACACTGCCTAATTAGGCCTCAAGTTGGGCATCCTCTTAATGATAATAAATTGTCGGTTAAGCATATTAAAGAAATGATAAAAATGTTTAAAAATTATTTATACCATTGTTTCAAATGTTAGCTTTAAAACATGTTAATGACATTTGAATATGACCACTTTTTTTTTAATTAAATGATAGCTTAAATACTTTGGCATTTATATTTGAATTTAAAGGTAATAAATTCGAAATTTTTAAATAGGCTTTTTTTATATAAATTAATTTTGGATTTTTCAAAATAGTTTCAACAAGAATGCCCTTTCGAGTAGGGTAAAATTGCCGGATTTATTTCCGGTGGCCCTTCATTGTGCGTCAGTTCATTTCTCATACTGGCTTATTCACTTGTCTAAGATAACATTTATTGTTTGTTCACTTGGACTTCTACAATTCCAAATAATGTGAAACTCTTTCTTTGACACACCTACACACAATATTTACAACAATAAAAATTATTAATCGGTGATAAAAGAGTATTATAGCATAATTATTGAATTTAAGTATTCACTGACAACAACAGTGACCGGGTTTGATCACTTGGAAGTTGGAACAAAATGACAAGGGCAGAGAGGAGAGTTTAATTTCTTCCTCTTCTTTCTCCTCCATTTTTTTGCCTGCTGTGTCACTCTTCCTTCCTCCACCGCATGGATAGTTAATTAGCTTTGAAATCTAAGGCATAAAACTCTAGCTTAATGTTATATATCTGTGTGCGCGCGCGCGCTTTTGATTTAGTTCTTATGTCTAGTTCTATACTCTTTCCTCTTTAAGTTTATACTTTTGATGTTAGTCTCCGATTGGAACAATAGAAAGGCTTCAATTTGTTCTCTACGGTTCTATTGTATTGGAGTGTTATATGCTTTGATCGATTTATTTAGGCATTTAGGATTGGGTTATCCGTGGTTTACGATTGCTTAATCAGGTTTCTTTGCATTGTGATTATT
>QFDD01014408.1:0-10537 GCA_006871305.1 Vachellia collinsii
TATTTCATGAAGTTTAAGGATTAATGTAAGTTTTATTGGCAAAAAAAAATGTAAGTTTTAAATTAATGATTAAAATTATAGAGATTGAATGAAGATTTAAATTACTACTTAAAACTATATCATTTAGTTGCTCCAAATTAAAACTTAAGGCTTGGGCCATAACCAAAAAAAGCTAAAAGATTAATTTTTCGTGATTTTTTCCTTTATTTGGTGGAGACATTTAATAAGGAACATGACAAGATTCTGTATTACAAACTTATCGAAAGCAATTGAATTATTGAGATTTCCAGAGGTTTCTAACTAACTCCTGTAGAGAACTTGCAGATATATTTGGTTGCAGAGAACAGAGTGCTGGAGATTAAATTTGGGAGCCATGGAATGTCTGAGGCAGAGGCACAAGTTTTCTTTGGCCCAGAAACAAATCAACAACAAAAGGAGGAGGCAGTTGATGAAATCATTGGACTCTCTGTGAGCACTTTCAGTTCCACACTATTCCTCAATCTCAGGGATCGTGGACTCTTTGCATACCAGTCCCATGGACGCTTACGTTGGAGTGTGGGACCTATGCTTAACCAGTCTGGCTACCTTCAAGGATGCCACAAAAATCTCACAAACTGTTATTTCACATCAGTCCCAGTGCTTGATCAATGTGAGGCTACTATATATGTAAGCCTTTTTTCCATCATCCCTACTTTACTGCATTTTATGTATTGAATGGAGGATTTGGATCATTTGCAAGCATGATAAGTATTTGTAATTAGTAAGTGAAATAAGTGAGAGATAGATAAGAAAGATGAGTAAAAAGAAAAGTACATAGGTTGTGTTTGGATTTGTGGTTGAAAAAGTGGCTTTTGTTTGGAATACTCGTTTAAATTAGTTTATTTCAAATGTTTTACACAATATGAAGTAATTATGTGAAAAAAATTTGTTTTGAATTTCATACATAAATGCTTTTAGGTTGTCCGATACAAAACAAGCACTTCATCTAACTTTTGCAGATTTAAGTTAGACTACAAGTGAGTTTGTGTAATATGATTTTTACTTAGATTAGCTTTTGAAAAAGTTAGTTGGGTCTTACTCTTGAATACTTATTTTAGTTTGGCATTTAAATTAATTTTAGCTTTTATCAATCAGATGCTATAAGTGTATTTTCCCTTCTCTCTCCACTGGAATTCACATAACGTGACCCACTGAATCTTATTTTTTTTTTTTTTTGGAATAATACCTGAATTCATTACAAGATAAGGGCTTACAACATACAATTTACTAACCTCCTTCATCATTGACCACTTCTAGCCCTGAATGTGGGGTTGATGAAAGATACAGTAGGTTTCGGTCATACTATGAGAGAATTTTGTTAGAAAGTCAGCACAATCTGAACCCTCTCGGGGTTTATGGTACAGATAGACCTGTCAATCTCTATGGAGAGACTTCCTGGTCTCATCAATGATATCCAAGAAGGGGTGATCTAACACAACCTTAAAAACATAAAAATGTAGCTTTTGACTCATCGTAGCTTTTCCATCAAAAGCACATTTGGTCGATCGTAAACCCAAAGAACTTTCTTTTCTTCACCTGCTTTTTCCTACTCCACTGCACGTTTGCCGTTGCAGAACACTGATCCAAAATCACAAAATCAGTCTCATGTACATTAAGGACCTGTTTGGGATGGCATTATAAGAACATGTTCACGCAAATTGAAACAAAATTCCTTTCACATATTTACAGAGACCATAAACTACGTTGGAAAAATAACTTTTACTGCTAATCCAAATAGACAATTATTCTCATTTTAGTGTCACTTTAACTCGAAAGAAGTCAGATTAACGGATGATCTTTAAAGAAATTATGTTTAGGTGGACAAGATATTTTTAAAGTAGTATACCTCACTGGCCTGAACTAGCCAGAAGAAGCCTATTAGAGAAAGCAATGCTGGTTACAAAGCCATTCAGGTTCCTCAAACTTTACCTGCGGGTATATTTTTAGTTACATTTAGTGTGTATAAAATTTCTAAACCAGCCCTATTGTGATTAGATGCATTGTAAGACAAATTTTTCAGCTACAAGCCCACTATATATAACCATTCCTAACAAACTTGTATCTCTAGCAATGATGTAAAGGAGATTTATATAAAACCCATGTGTGTTCTTAAGAGGTTTGAAGTGAATTTCTTGTTTCTGTGAAGCATTACCATGTCTAACTGAATGTGTGATGCTTTTTTTTTTTTTTTTGTTTCCTTCCCTCTTTTACTGATATGCTTTGCATTTCAGATCTCAAACACAGAAGGGGAACTATATTGTTTGTCAGTTCGCAGCCGAAAATTTATGTGGATACAGGATTTTAGTTCATTAGATAAAATTTTCACAGTCACACCAGGAAACAACGGTCATCTTTATGTAACCGTTCCAGTGAAGGCTCTTGTGTTGGCCCTTGATGTCTTTACAGGTAATATCTTGTGGCAGAAGAACATTGGGCCATTGAGCAGAGCAGACAGTGCACCTGTGGTTGATTCTAATGGTAAGCCTTTTGCTTTCCCCCAATATAAGAACCTGAGCAGCAGTATCAGTGAGGTTAATCTGTTGCTGTCATTTTACACTTCAAAGTCACTTGTAATGTCAATAATATGACTAATTAACTTCGTTAAGTTAGACCAAAACCAACATTAACAAGGTTTTTATGGTATAGAGTATAGACGCATTTGGCACCTTGATATTGTTGAACAAGTCTCAACTAATAGACACTTGTCCATCTGCGCAGTCCATGCATGAGAAGCTTTCACTTGTCCACAATCTTCAATTTTCATTTTCTTTATTTCAGTCTTCATTTGTTTGCTTTCTTTTTCCTTTTTTTCTCCACAAGCTTCATTTTTTTTTTCTTCTTTTGTTTTCTGCCCAAAAATCAAATGGCTCTTGATACAGAATTTAGTAAATTGAATATATATTAGGTTTGTCTTTCTTTTAAAATAGTTTGAATCAATTTGACAGGACTTGCATAAAGGCTATATTACCTTCAATTCATCTATCACTTAGTCTATGTTATGTTCTAGCATTGCAGTCATCTGATAGATATGTTATGTTCTAGCACTGCAGTCATCTGATGATGTGTCTCCGGAGCTAATGATATATATATTTTCTGTCATAGGATGGGTATCTATTGGTTCATTGGATGGATTCTTATACTCATTTTCACCAACTGGCTCTCTTAAGAAATTCTCAAGAGTAAATGCAGAGAATGTTGTGATTCAAGTTGGTCCTATGCTTGATTGCTCTGGTTATGCAATCTATGTATCTCAGATACAAATGGAAGGAAAAATCAGCTACGGTATTGATGAAAGCACCCGTGTTTCAGCAGTTCAACCAAAGGCTGCACTGTTCACTTTATTGGTTCCCGCAACCGGGTCGATTTATTGGTCCGAAAGCTATCCATGTATGCATATTATCTTTGATTTCCTTGTCTATTTATCATGAATTGTTTTTTGGTAGCAGAAAGTCTCTATCGCTTGGAGCCTATAACAATTCTTCAATGATGACTGAATCAGGCCAGTTTTCATCTTTACTACAAAAGAGTGATGTGGGTCAATTTATAATCGATGAGGAGGTTCTCCTTGCTTTTTTTGCAGCCTCGAGTAAGAGCCCTATTCCTTTAAATATATGCTTTTGGGATAGAGCACATTATGAGAATCACTACCTGTTTGGTGCAACACAAGCTCGCACACACAAATTCGAATGCAAATAGAGGAAGTTTAAGGGAAAAGATGTAGAAACAGAGGAGGGGGAAGGAAAAGAGAACAGAATTTCAGGGGGAAATGAGAGAGAAATAGATCCCCCATAGAACCCAAGGGATCAGTAGGCTTAAAGCCTTCAACAATATTCATTCATTAAATCCACTTTCAACATACAAGATTAGCCTATATAGCATAAGGTTTCTTTTCCTATAAAGAACCTTCCACTCGATGAAAATAATTAAAAATATCTTAATTACCATGCACTCGTTGAAAATAGTTAAAAAAAAAAATACTTGCAAAAATAAAATAAAATAAAGTCTCTTCCTGGCTAAGAGACCTATAAAATAATATAAAACATTTGACACTTGTAGCACACTAAAATGCTTTATTAAAACACTTAACCACGAAGGAAATCTAACTTGCATAGAAACAATAAACTTCAGATATTCTTCTTACCTACGTATTCTCATATTCTATGGTATATTTTTAATGCAGTGTGCCAGTGTCCATTAAACTAAGTAATCATTTAGATCAGTAATTTGCTTGAACGCACTAATGTCTTTAGTATGATACTTGATGCAGAGACAGGCAACCCGCTGCAATGCCGTACAATAGGTAACCATTTTTACTACTATAAGTTAAACTGAAATATAGTTGTTGCATCATATAAGTCATCTTTGATCTCTACATGCCAGCTAAGTTTCACCTGAGAATTTCTCTTACCATGTTAGCTTTTATCATGACTACTTTTAAGTTGTGCATTTTATCGTTCTGGATGATGGAATGGCAACTACTTTGCTCAATATAACTTGCTTCTTCTTGCAAGTTCCTTGTTTGGTGCCTAATGGACTTGAAATTGGAAGTTCAGTTTCAATAGATAATGCATTGGTGAGGAAACATCTTAGGAAAGGGCTATGTGGAGATGCTCACACACACACAACGTTAAAGTTTTATTTAAAAACAGGTGAAAAGCTTCTCAAGAAGGTGTTATGTGAACGTACCAACTAGGTGATTGCATCAATCTTCTAAATGCCAAGTATTGGAACCCTGAGTGGTATGTTTCCTGAGACGATAGCCTAAGAAAGCCAAATTTTCTGGAAGTATGAGTTAGCCAAAACTCTGTAAACAAGCTGATTTGCATCTGGCATGTCTTCAAATTTATTCCTGCAGAATTTATGGCAACCTGAGGCATATTGGGAATAATCTTCATAATATATTTGGCATGTCTTCAACCTTATTTAATACCACTGAGTTTTAATGCCAATTTTTTCTAGTATCTACTGATATAATTTCAGCTGGATGGCATGGTTTGGTTTTCAAATATCTCGAATAATTTTCATCCCTTTACAGATCAGAAGCTTACCTCTAGCTGCTCTCAAGAAAAGAGCGAGCTTGTGAATATCTATACAGGTTAAGTTAAATTATGTAGAGCAACCATATAAGACTTTAGTTGTTCAACACTTCAAAGAAAATTTATTTCCTGCAGGTAATGAAAGGGCAATAATCTTATTTCTTTTCTTCGAGTCAGCTCTTTTGGCAACATTGGCTGGCATTGTGAGATTCTGCTGTATATTCTGGACAAAAAGGAAGATTCAAAATCAAGGCCTTGGCAGCTTTCTAGAAAAGCGAGTAATCTCAACATCCTTCTCGTTCTCTTTTTTCTTTATAGGACACAACTTATGTGAAGTTAGCGTATACATTAGATCAAGCTCATAGATGAACTTCCAAGAACATATACACATTCTAATAATTAACAATAGTAAAATAACAAGTTTGATCAGAAAACTTGGCATAATTGATATAAGCAACTTGGCACAAGTTTTGTTTCATTACAACCATTACTTCTTTCTCCCCTTAGTCTCTCTTAAATCAACATCTGCAAAACCGGGCATTATTTCAGCGCTCTCTTCAGCTCCAGAAGAAAGTATTTGACAAGAAGATTACTGAACTCAAGGAAAAGGCCTCAAAGGAAGAAGAAACAGGCGACGAAGTTTATGAAAAGATGAATGATATGGTACAAGAAAGGCAACTCATTGAAAGGAAACTCTCAACCACCTATAGTTTGGGAAGAGACAGGACTGAGACTGACTCTCAATCAAAATCTCTTCTTCCTGTATACAAGAGAAAAGCTAAAGTCTCCTCTTTTCAGGGTATATTTTTCATATATCTCTATATTGAGATGGATTTCTGCGTTTAACCTTAAGCTTTTAAGCACTTCAATTTCACCAGAGCATGCTAATTGGGTTCATTTGTGTCAAAGGATATAATTGTGGAAATTAATCGATATATTTAATTACATTTTAACTTGCTTAAGTGTCTTATCTTCTTCCTTTTTTCATTTGTTCTTTTTATAAAAAAGAGCATATTTGGAAAAAAAAAAAACATAAATGTCTGAAATATTTAGTGTTCTTAACTGATTTCTTGATAAACATAAATCATTTATTTTAACCTCATATTTTGTATGGTTTATTTTGCAGGTGAATTCCACGGACTCAGTGATACAACTTCTGGAGAAAGTAGCAGTGAGGAATATTCAGGTATCCATGAAGAAGGCATGGACTCATCTGTTAAAGCAAAGGGAAAGACGCCTATGGAGGAGGATGACGATGAGACATCAAGTGATGAAGAGTCTGCAGGGAGAGAGTATATAAGTGTATCAGAGGCAAAATCAAGCCCTAATAAGCTATATATTTCATCTCCTGATGAACAAGAGAGATTGAGAGTTATGTCTTTTGAAGAAGGTGAGAGAGGGATTGTTCAGAGAAGTGGTAGAAGCACATGGTTAAAGAGAAGAAAAACCTTATCCTCAAGTAACTAGAGACCTATTTTATTAAGTGATCTCCTTTAGCAGCACTAATTGTTGTGATTATATGTATGTGCACAAAAACCTGATGTATGAAGAACTCATATTGAAAAACTCTTGGAGAATTGTTCAATGCAAAAGTTATTATGGTCAAAACATGTTAAGGATGTTGGTGCACTGTATATACACTCCTTTTGTCCTATTATTAAATTATTCTTATGAATATACAATTTGACCCTTCATTTATTATTATTATTCAACTTTGTTTTCATTAAGCATAAAGTATATTAATTAGAAATAAAGTTGAAAAGTTGTTACATTTTAACTTATAGTTAATAAAATTTAAAGTTATTTTTCGTATGTGTGTGTGTAGAACACTTGAAATTGTTGAGAGTTTGCAATTAAAAAGCATTTTGATTTCTATCCTCAAAAATCTCAACTAAAAATCTCCTATTACAAAATTTATTACCTAAAGGCATCTTACAATGTTTAAGGATTCAAGTGCAATATAACTTTGATTAGTAATGCAACTTTCCTTCAATTGTATGTATTTTTAATTATGTTCAAAATGAAAGAAAAACATTTCATATAATTGAAGACATGTTGCACACAAGAAGAGTTGTACCTGCTTCAGAACTTAGGTCTTTAGGTACCTTTGAGCAATAAATTTTACAATGAAATTTTTTTTAACAATTTTCCCAATCTCAATCCGATTGAAATTCAACTATTTTTATTGTCAAAAGGGTACATGACATCTATGTAACACTTCTTGTTATGAATCATCCGTTGTCTTATGTCTTTTCTGAATTCTATTACCAAGTTTTCAAGCAAATGATTAGTCTGATTCGCGAGAGTATTGATCCATAATAGAGGCACTTCACTACCTCTAATTACTGTAAATGCATACCTATAACTCAAACAGGAGACTGTCATTTAAATTATAATAACTCATTGTGAATTCATACAAGGGTTTGGTGGTTTATCATGTCATACTTCTATTTTCTTCTTTTTTGATAAAATTCCAAAAAAAAATCTCATGTAATTAATTCCTTCCATGTGATAAATATTTGACACATGACTCAAATTAAGCCGACCACTGCATTCATTGATTGCTATGAATCCATTCCTTGCTGCTCCAACTACCACACAGTGGACATATTTGTTATCAAATAAATTTGATTAAACAAAAAGTAATGTTAGCAATTAATACAGAATTTTTAAAGAAGAAAAAAAATATGGCTAAAAAGATAGAGTAAAAAAATTAAATTGGATTGAAAATCAATTCTCGCACATTTAAATCCCTTAACATCCACATCTAATGTTAAATGTTTCAAAATTCATTTTGAAAATGCATGTAACAAGATTCTTCACGTCGCATGCATATCTCCTTTCAATCATTTGAATGTTGAATATTTCAAAATTCATTTTGAAAATGCATGTACGAAGATTCCTCACGCGCATGCATATCTCCTGCTAATAAACTTTTCTGTCATGCCCAAAAAAAAAATTTTTTTTGATCTAAAATATAAGTTATTTTCAATTGTCTCACTTAAAGTAAAGAATAGTGCTTAAGTTATTAAATCTAGCTTAGATTGAAATTTTTTTAACTTTGTCCCTATCCAAATCTATCTCGCATGTGTGGTCTCTTTCTCGATATCCAATGTTACCACTAGGGCTGCATACTGGACGGACTGGACCTGACCGGAAGCCAACCCGAAGTCTGGTCTATTTATTGGTCGAATTAGGTTAGGCAGTCCGTGGTCTGGTCCACCAGTCTAGTGGACCAATGCTCGTGCTGAACTGAACTTTGGTCCATTGGACTGGTGGACCGGTCCAGCAAGTCCATGACCCCAATTCTTTTTTCATCATTTTTCTTAATGGTAAGTATAAAAATACCTTTAATCATATTAAAATCATCATATTAATTTTTTTTTTAATTTTGCTTCTACAAAGGGTCAATATTTCATCTATTCTGTTACTGTTCCTGCCTCTGTAATGCATATATACCTCTACTTACACTAGGTTACTATATTATATCCTCGATCCACAACCATAACATATAAGAATACGATAATCATGATGTAGTTTAATTTAAAAGTAAATGATCATTAAGTTAATTTCAATTAAAGATAGTAATTCAAAGCATATAATAATAAAACTCGAGAATGGTGAAATGAAGCAAAAGTAAAAAAAAAAAAATAGGAATACATTTCACCAAAAACTAGAATATAATAATCAAAATTGTTTCATTTAGTCAAATAAAAACAATCCCATATGAAATTCAGAATGATCTAATCACATGATCACTAGTTTTGAAGATAAATTTTTTTATATATATAATTGGATTGGACTGGACCAAACCAAGTGGTCTGATCCCCTGGTCTTAAACCCAATCCAATTCAACCACTTGGTCTTGTCTAGTTGGTCCAGTTGGTCCTTCGGGCTACTTTTTAACTAGACCGGACCGAACCGGACTAGTTCGGACTGGACCGGGTTGAACTGGACTGATAGACTTTTACACACCCCTAGTTACCACTAATAAATAGCGATAAAATTAAAAAATAGTAATTAATACTCCATTCGTTTCTTAATATAAGTCTAACTTTAGAGTGCAAATTGAAATTATTTTTATCATTTGTATTATGGACCAATAATTTCTTCTGAAAAGGTGTCTTATATTTTGGAGTGAAGCGAGTGTATATATATCAATATTATTTCACCTCATCAATAGTATAAGATTCAGTTGACTAATTTTGAGATATTAAAGAAATTACTTAATTATACTATATATTACATTATTCCTTTTAAAAACTTATATGTATTATTGGATTATATATCAATTTATAAGTCAAACAAATTTGTTTGAAAAAAAATGATAAATATAAATATTTTAAATTAATTTATTTGATTTCTTTTATCTTTTTAAATTAGTCAACTAAATATTATATTAAGGCTGTAGGATGTGGTATTAATAAACTTGTCTTGTAGTATTATGATTCTGTCAAATAGATACAAGAAGAAGCTGGGGCCCTGCAATCATCTTCCTACAAGAAGTGCTTGTTTGATATTTTAGTACATTTCAAATTCCAAATATATAAATCCTTTATAGTAATTACATAACAATAAGACAAATTAGATCATCACGTGTAAATCGAGGCATTGATTATCAATCAATTGAAAACCTTGCTGTTCCAAATCTAATTTAAAAGAACTCAATCCAAACCAAAACTCTCTTGTTCCTTATAAATAATGTTATTGTTCCTTTCTTCATTAATAGATCATTGAAGCAACTTGAGTTCTGCAGGAAAAGCTCACACACACACACAGCACACAAACTGCAATTTTCTCTATCCTCCATTACCGATCTCCTTCAACTATATATATATAATCATTTTAAGGTTTTAGCCATGCCAAGGACAACATTAATTTCTCATATTCCTATTCTTCATTCCCATGAAAATCGCCAATCCTCACTCTTCCCTGATGCTTCTTCTGAGATCATCTCAGATTGAAATTTTTTTTAACTTTGTCCCTATCCAAATCTATCTCGCATATGTTGTCTCTTTCTTGATCTCCAATGTTACCACTAATAAATAGAAATAAAATTGAAAAATGATAATTGATACTCCTTTCATTCTTTAATATAAACCCCATTTTATAGTGCAAATTGAAATTATTTTTGTCACTTGTATTATGGATGAAGAATTTCTTATGAAAGGCATCTTATATTTTGGAGTGAAGGGAGTATATATATAGATACTACTTCATGTCATTAATATAATTCTCAGTTGACTAATTTAAGGATATTAAAAAAATTAAATAAATTACATAATTATATCATATATTACATGATTCCTCTAAAATACTTATATGTATTATTAGATTGTATATTAGTTTACAAGTCAGACAAATTAATTTAAAGAAAAAAAATAAATTTAAATGTTTTAAATTAATTTATTTAACTTCTTTTATCTTCTTAATTAAGCAACTATATATTATATTAAAGATTG
>QFDD01014423.1:0-10314 GCA_006871305.1 Vachellia collinsii
ATATGGTATTGTTAGTATGATATTTTATTTTTTAAATAACGCACTTAGCTGTCATCATATAGTTGGGGTGGGTGCTATCTTTTTCCTCTCCAAGTCACTTTTCTTATTTTTACAAAATCATGATTTAAAATGCATATAAAATTATTTTATCATATATAAATGAGATAATATGTTATTGAGATTCAAAAATTAAAAATTAAGAAATAATAATTAAGATATAAATTAATATCATAAAAGAAGAATGAACAAATTTAAATAAAGAGATAAAGGCATATTTATCAGCTTGAAATATTCTCCCTTTCCCTTCCTTCTTGAACCAAACAAAAATCTCTCCTCCCCCCGCTCCCTTCATTAATCAAAGTTATCCCCGCGACTAGGTTTTATTCATGCGAACGGAGGTCCAGTCCAAAACCAACTTCAAGCTTGGTTTCGCGGTTCTATTCAAGGAACGGCCCAATTCCATTATGATATGCCGCAAAACTCCTTGTTCGTTTCGCTGCATTTGTTCTAGCACTTTCTTTCTCCCTCCGTCTTTAGCTCATCTCCTGAACAACAGAGCGGAGCCTTTGATCAGTTCTCAGTTCTCATTATCCAATCGCACTTAACGCCAAGTGCAATCCAAATCTCCTTTTACTTTCTCGGAGGTTCTCTTTCTTCAACAATGGCAACGGTGATGCAGAAAATCAAAGACATCGAGGATGAGGTTCCTATACTTGGCCTTAATTCCTGCTTGATCCAGTCTCAATCTTGGAGGATTATAGGACTTTCTGTTGTCATATAAGTGGTTTGATTGAAAATTTTACGTTATCACGGTTTGTGTTGATTTAGGAACTTTGAACTTTCTAGTATCTCGCAAGGCGGAGAGAGTTGTTGCTTTGTAGCTGTATTTTTCTTTCCTGGTTTTCGGCTCTATTAACATTCGATTGGGAACTTTTAAAAAAAAAAAAATTAATATCAACATATATAAACCTCAGAGCATATTCGTTCTTTGGTTGCTAGGTGGAATTGAGTTTCTGTAAGTTAATCACGCAGGTTTGCATTTAGAATGTTAAGCATCAAGTAGGGAATGAATGACGTCATGATTCTCAGAATAACTGAAGCTAGTTCATCGGAACTAAAATAAGTATAACTTTGCTTCACAAGTGTAATGTATTTATGCGAGAGATTCTTTTTGTACAATTTTTAATTGTACCTCTGAGGAGTACATAGCCATAAAAAACATTGTATATTCTGATTGTTGCAATGCAATATACAGTAACTTTTTATATATTGTGCATTTTTATTCACATTATGAACATTGTTATGTTAAATTTCGCAGATGGCAAGGACTCAAAAGAACAAGGCTACCGCTCATCATTTAGGCTTGCTGAAGGTGAATACCTTGATTCATTCTGTTCGATTATCAAGCTACATTCTTGAAAATATGTGTGGGTTGCATTAATAACAAGTGTGCTGTATTTGAATTTATTTTTGTGGTGATAAATGACATGTTCTTTAGCATAGTTGAAGCCTACTTTTATAGGCCAGGGGATAAATCAGGTTAAGTCTTACAGAAATGCCTTGTCTTGGTCAGTTATCGCCACAATGAAAAATTGGTTTGTTGGTGTTTGAATGGGTTAAAAGAGAGGGTTGCTATATTGATATGACTTACATTTGCAAGGGCTCGTGGCAACTGATCCTATCCTTCCCCCAATATTTTTTTGTTAAAGTAGTGTTTATGGGCATTGAATGTTCAGCCCCAGCATTTGGTTGTGCCTGTCCCCATTAGTATGAAGTACTATTGGTAGTCTTTGGAAAGGTAATATAATTTTGTGTCAGCTCATACACCTATATTTATATGGTTAAAAGGATGGAAAATGCTAAATGAAACTCTGGAATTACGTTCTTTCAATAAAAAATTTTCTCAGAGGATTCCTTATTTATTTTATCCACTGGGATCCTTGATATGATTTTTTTAACATGTGATATTGGAAGGGAAGATGGATGTTTTCTGTTTGAATGTTGCTTCTTTGAATGAAGTTTCCATAAGGATATAATTACACTTGAAATTCAGTCCTTAGTTTTTTTAAATATAGCTTAAAATTTTTTCTTTTTATAGGTTTTTGTGTTTCTATATTTTCATATTTTGTTGAGTAAGTACAATATTCGTAAATGCATGATAGGCCAAACTTGCAAAGTTGAGGAGGGAACTACTGGAACCTTCATCTAAGGGAGGTGGAGGTGCTGGTGAAGGTTTTGATGTTACTAAAAGTGGGGATGCAAGAGTTGGTCTTGTGGGATTTCCTTCAGTTGGAAAATCTACTCTACTGAATAAGCTGACTGGGACATTTTCAGAGGTATGGAATTTTTATTATGTAATTTTAACTATTTGATTCGCATATGCCAGATCTTGTTGCCAATATTTTCTTTCCTTGTATTGATTAGCATTTCATTTAGAATAGTCTGAGGAATTGATGTAGCTTTGGTCAAGATTAAGACAATGAGAACCTTTAGTAGAAAGTGGTTGAGAAATGGAAAAGGTAGGAAGAAGCTTTAAGCAATCTGAATACCTAAGCACTATAACCTTCTGTACAACCTCAGTGCTTTTACAGCCCTCCTTTTTAGGGAATTTAGTTTATCATAAATCCCTGTAAGAGGTGTTGGACAACATAAATTTTGGAAGTATCTGTTTTTTAGGTTTTGTGGAGGAACTTTCTGAATGATTCAACCTTTTTTTTGGCTCTGTTTTCAGGTTGCTTCGTATGAGTTTACCACTTTAACTTGCATCCCAGGTGTGATAGTGTATCGTGGAGCTAAAATTCAGGTACAGCCACAGAGAGAAACTGTGTTGTATCATTCAGGCATTTAAAAATTGCTAACTTGAATTCCTTGTCCTGTGAGACACTAAATGTTCCCGCTAAATATTGCTTGTTTTGAAATGAAATATTTTAACTTTATTCTCCTTTATCTCATTTAATCTTTCCGTTTTATCAAAAAAGTAAACGAAAAAAATATTTAGCTTTTCAATAGTACTGATTGAATTCTATGTGGCAGTTGCTGGATCTTCCTGGTATCATTGAGGGTGCTAAGGATGGAAAAGGAAGAGGAAGGCAGGTAAAAAGTTATACTATGTAATCAACATAACTTAATTTCATGCTTCTTCTTTGGGATTATTTGTGTGGGGACTGCTTAACTTCAATTAGCTAGCTATGGATATAAATTGTAAACTCTATTGTATGTTTAAAATTCGTTATAAAATTTGGAGAATGTTTTTGTATCATTGGCCTTTGATTGAATGCATGTGTAGGTCCAGGAGGGTCATTTCATTATGTACATAAAAATTTCGTTTATGCATTTTCAAATGGTCTAAGGTGTTGAAAGCACCTGGGTTTTTATATCTGAATAGATCGAACTGTCATTGACATTATAAGGAATTTTTAAAGTGTTTCAAGAGATTAAGACCCAACGTATTTCATTTTACTGCTGAATTACTGAGTTTTTCCATGATCATTGCATGTCAGTTTTTTATAATACATGCTTTACTTTTGAGTTCTTGTCAGCAGTTGAATGTTCCTTTTTTGGATCTTATAGCAATGAAGGTTTCATCCCATTCATGATTCCTTAGCGCCATTTCATCTTTGTTTGCATATCTATATATTGGGTTGTGAACTGTTTTGTTAATGCAGGTTATCAGTACGGCAAGGACATGCAACTGCATTTTAATTGTCCTGGATGCAATAAAGCCTATAACTCATAAGCGCCTTATAGAAAAAGAGCTTGAGGGATTTGGCATAAGGTAATATGTGGTGTTATTTCTCTTTCTTCTGCTGTCACTATCTCTGTGGCAATGATTATTGGCTATGGGTTTTTGGTCTTCATTCTCTCAATGAATTGCAATTCTGAAAGATAGTTGACTCTTGGTCTCGCTACCTGATTGAGTCTTTTATGGAAGCATGCCTTTAGCATTTTGCTTTACTATCCTGCATCCTTGTCCATTTCATGTGTTAATTGTCAGCTTATCAATTCTGACGTTAATGAAAATGTGTTTGTAAACCACCACCACCCCCCCCCCCGGGGGGGTTCATGTGCATGAAGTTCTGACACCTTTAAGTAGTAATGATGGTAATTTTAGGTCACCCTGTTATATGGCGGATATAATCTGAATGCACAAATTTAGAAATTTTGCAAATAATGAAACTGAACTTATTGATTGTTATGGAATTAGCCTGTATCTACGTCATTGTGAATTTAAGTTTCTTGTGAAACACAGTGCATACTTGTTTTGACTCTGATAATGATTTCTGCTATTCATGTTTTGGATTTTATTTGGCCATCAGCCATTCAGATTTGAATAGTCATATGTATTATATTTTTATGAATTTGAATTAAATATATGGCTTTTGAGATATTCCTGCTTCTATTTTCTTTTCTTTGGAAGATCAGTGTTGCACTCATTCATTTACAATTTATCTTTTAACCACAGGTTAAACAAAGAACCGCCAAATCTGACTTTTAGGAAGAAAGATAAAGGTGGAATTAATCTCACATCAACTGTGACCAATACACATCTGGATCTTGACACAGTGAAGGCTATATGTAGTGAATATAGAATTCACAATGCTGATATAACTCTCAGATACGATGCTACTGCAGATGACTTAATAGACGTCATAGAGGGTAGTAGAATATACATGCCTTGTATCTATGTTGTGAACAAGATTGATCAGATTACACTCGAGGAGTTGGAGATCTTGGATAGACTACCCCATTACTGCCCAATCAGGTAATTCTTGATTTGATCCTTGCATTTTCTCTTGTTAAAAATGCATATTATTATTTGTTTGCAGCCTTTGGTGGATTTTCATAATTGCAATTTTTTTTTTGATACAATAATATAGGATAGATGTAAAAGATTGTTTTCTTATTCTACATATTTCCTCATGTATTTGTGTTGAGTTATTATTTCTAAACAGTTTTGATGATTTGATTGAGGGGTCTGAGGTCTCTTACTTACTGATCTCCCTAGTATGGGCCAAAATGTATTGGAGATATTTCCTGTTTTCCAATAGATTTATTGTGATTGAATCTATTTTTGCCTTTCCTTGATATTTGGTTTACCAAAGCTTTAGTTGTGTTGGAGTATGCTCCAGTGGATTATCTCCTTGCTCCAGCCTTGTATGGATGCTCTGGTGGATGACAGACTGTCTAAATATTTGCTTCCTTTGAGGTTTTTTCTCTGTTTATTGTTGTGGAACCTACCATTAGGCATTAGCACCAGGAATTTTCCCAAAGCTTATGTTCGTCATTGCATTCAGCAATAAAATTTTGAGAACTAGGTTTAAGGTGCGATGTGATCAGGCCATTATAGAAAGTAAAATAGTGTGTCTTGTGTAAAGAAATGCGGCTTTACACGGTGGAATTTGATGTTTATGATTTTATCTATTCTGCAGTGCTCACCTGGAGTGGAACCTTGATGGTCTGCTTGAGAAAATTTGGGAATATCTGAATTTGACTCGTATTTATACTAAGCCAAAAGGGATGAATCCTGATTATGAAGATCCTGTAATATTGTCATCTAAGAAGAGGACAGTGGAGGCCTTCTGCAATCGCATTCACAAGGATATGCTCAAACAGTTTAAATAGTGAGTACCTCGTCCCAAAATGTTATATTACTTAAGGTTTATGCATTCAAAATGCGAAGCAATTTTGCATGCTAGTTTTTTTTTTTTGTTTTGGGGGGGGGTGTTTATTAGTGCCAAAGTTGGGTTGAGAACTGCATTGAGGATGTAAGTAGTCCTGTTGTGTATATCATGCATTAAACTCAGCAAGTGATTTTTTTCCCGAGGGTGGAAAATTAGTTTTATTTATGCAGATCTATTCACTGTGATGGCTCCTTCTCTCAAACATGATTGCAGATGTTTATCAGTCATCTGTGTAGTTCTCACATCTTAGGCTTTCTTTACTCATTTATACTTTTATTATAATGAATCTCATGAATGAGTAATGAATGTAGTTGGGAGAGCCTCGGCTTTGCATTGCAATTCCAAATACAAAGAAAGCACTAATTGGCTGATGAGTCTATCGCAGTGTTTGGTTCAATGGAGGGGAGGGATATTAATAATCCCTCCAAGACTAAGGTTCCATGGTCTAGTGGTCAGGAGATTGGACTCTGAATCTAGTAACCCGAGCTCAAATCTCGATAGAACCTCCAAGTTCCCTCTTTTTTTATCAACAAAAAAAATATCACCCAAAAAAAAATCCCTCCAAATCCCGCCAACTTAGAGGAAATTTTCCCTCACTTTCTATCCAACCTAACGAGCCCTACATCAAGTTATGGTCCTGAAATGCAATTTTCCTGTCATGTTATATGTCGACATATCTGCAGCCATGTGGGCTCTGGTTTATTTAATCACATCTGTCAATACAGGATTCCATTCGTTTGATGTTGTTATTCCAAATGCTTGTGTCATTCTTTGGGTTTTCCTTGCACGGTCCTCTGCTTACGCTTGCTATTTGATGCAGTGCTTTGGTGTGGGGTTCAAGTGCGAAGCACAAGCCTCAAAGAGTTGGCAAGGTCCGTGCCACTTAGACTATCATCTTAGTTTTCTCCTCTTTATGTCTTTCTGCCTAACCCTCCTTATTTTATGTGTGTGTGTGTGTATATTTCAAAAGATGTAAGGTGCTAACCAGGGTTTTGCCTCTCCAGGAACATGAACTTGAGGATGAAGATGTTGTCCAGATTATCAAAAAAGTATAATTTACTCTGCGAGGGATTGAAGATGATATTTGACAAGTGATCTGAAAGCAAGCCAGGTAAATTGGGATTGTGTTAAAGGGCAATAATATCTCATGAATTGTCTGACTCCCGAGTCTGTCAGTTGCATTCCCATCACTTGTTTTGTGCCCCAGCTAAAGCGGGGATTTTGTTATAGATTTTGTTTTGTGCTGCTTGATGTATAGTAGAGCCAGTTTGTGGTCAAGCGATGCGTGTGAAACCTCTGGGCTGTCCAGTTGGTTTGTGTTATAGTTGTGTCGGATTTTTTTTTTTTTTTAAATAGTCATTAAGCTGAGGTTTGTTAGTTTTGACACTACGCGAAATTCAGTCCAGTCCCTTGCATTCCGAACAAAGTATGTTCCTTAGGGGATCGACACTAGACGCCAGACTAATGATAAAATTATCTTGTATGAGAATTCACTATGCTGGTGACATGGTAGTCCTTTCATATCTTTCTGCATGGCCCATTTTGGTTCGTAGAATTTTTTAGTGAATTAGTTTTTTCTTGGCCAGACTCAGTAAATTTATTTGAACTCTAAGCATGGATCAATTATACTTGACATTTTTTAATGTTTTGCAGATTACGTAAATTTTCCCCCTTCAATTTATTTTATGGTAAGCCAACCATGGTGCAGCAATTTTATTTTGATGATATTCTGTCAGAATAAGTATTTTAATATAATATTTAATATTACGATGTTGATCCTATTTTTTATTTTGGTTGATTACGCCCGCGCTAGTATTTGGTTTTATCACTTAACCACAATTTGATTCTTGTCGAGTTCCAAATGGGTGTAATTCGCTGTTTCTTTTTTTAAAAAAAAGCGAAAATATGTTTTCCGCGGATGACGGCTAAATGATAAATGTGGCTCGAGTACGAGATGTAAGAAATAACTGAGTCAGAAGGCGTACCAATAAACGGTTTATCTTTCTTTATAATCATTTGTTTTTAGTATTTTTTCACAATCACATTCTCATCTTTAAATTAAAACAACTGGAGAGTTCGGGTTTAATATTTTACAAAAATTAATAATATAAATATAAATAAATTTAAATTATTAAAATATGAGTTACATGATTTATAATTGTAGAATATACAAGATAACAAAATTTTTGACTTAAAATTTTATAAAATATTAAATCTGAAACTTCTATTATTTGATATACAGGAAAAGATACGATTTTGAGATGTTTAAAAAGATAATTATGAAGAACTCCGCTTCCCCAATAATGCTGAACAGGAATTGGGAGAGCCTTTATAGGGTTTGTTTGTCAATCACTTAAAAAGTATTTTTACGTAAGTTGAGACAAAACTTATCTCACATATTTACCTTAGATTACGTAAAATCACTTAAAAAAGTTATTCCTAAACATACCTATAATCCTTATGTGCTTGTTAGCGTTTAGCTAAATTTATGAATACTTTAGGGAGTAGTGTCACCAATGCAAGAGATGGATCAAAAGGGAAAGAAAAACCTTCATTCATGATCAAAAAGGGAAAAACAGTTAATCACCCGATGGGAAGAAGCATGATTGCTCCTAACCAACCAAATCTACAGAAAAACGAGAAAAAAAAAATGATGTACTCATATGTACACCACCGCTGATATTAAGCTTTCACGCAGCAGTTGAAGTAGCTGAAGAAGCTCCTCCTTGCCTGTCAAAGAAAAAGTAAATGCCGAATGAGCTTTAAATATGACAAACTTTACGCTACTAATAAGCAACTTGTTTCGCATTCAAACATCCTTCAGAAACCTTAAATATCCTTTGAGACAGCTCTCTTTTGGATCTAGAGATTGACCTTTATATAATATCCCTTCCAATCCTTAATATAGAAAACACTTTATAGTTTGAAGGGTGTATAACATTAAGCAAAATAAGGCAATAAAAGAATTCAAATTAACTTCATGTTTTAGTCAGTCGATTTCCTTAGCATCCATTAATGTCTGACCATTTCTTTCCACTAGCCTGTTGAAATTCAATGTATTGAAATGGTCACATCTGTTGGTACAGTATACTCAGAGCAAAATGGTCAACCATATCTTACGGCCTAATGGAAAGAAATAATTGACCCCGACATCAGAGCAAGCGACAGGAGATCAAAGGTAATGAATCATCATATTTTGGTTTAAATTATTTTATAAAATTGAAAAGTTAGGAAAGAATCTTACAGTTTGAGAATGGTGGTTTCGATGGTAATGGGAATGCTGGGACTCAGTGACGCTATGCCCTGTGTTTATGGTGGCAGTAGAAGAAGCCATGAGCTCTTCTTCGTTGCCAAGACTCGCCCTGGAAACATTTATCTTGTTTTGCTTCCTCATTTCCCGGATTTTTGAAAAATCCATTGAGTAGTCTGGCACTTGCCCCTTCTGATCCCAATCCCCAAACTGTGGAACAGATAGCCAGGGAGCATTTTTCTGCAAGCAAAATATCCATCAATTAATTTACGGATCATTGCACATGGATCATTGGCCATAACGGGAACGAGACAAATAAAAGGAAATAATAATGATATTATTTTTCAGGAGCACCTCCTAATTCCAGCACTGTATACAAGCATTTGGAAAATTATGATGTCGATATCTTTTTGCCAGCAGAACCCAAATATTTTCTTAAAAAATAAAGAAGTTCAACGTTCTAGAGTTATTGGCGTTTTCTAGTCAAAGGATTAACAGTAACACAAATAAATTAATTGATTGAACGGAGCTGGAAAATTCTCAAAAAAAAGAAAGAAGAACTGGACAATCATTCGCATCCGCTGTTGACTGAGTAAAAAGGCAGGAGCGCAAAGAAAAATAGCAACGATGAAGAATCTGACTGCGCATGAACCAGTTAACAGGGACTAGGCTTCAGGAGAAGCAAAATATCGAACTGAGCATTCGAAGATTCATTACGCGAACTTCCTTCCGAAAACAAGCTCAATTACAATAGTCAAAACCAGTAACAAGCATTTCTATTGGAACCTAAATAGGCTATAGTTCAAACAGAACCTTGCAAGTTTCAATCCAGATTCACGATTACGCCAGGCAGAGCTCTTAATCGATTCATTCTGAAGAACTCCTCAATCGCACAATAAAGTTTCCATACCAAGCAGTTCTACGAGTTTATTCCTTTCCCTCGCTTCTCTCAGCAACACAACACATCTAAAGAAGACCGGAGAGAAAAAGAAAACAGACAAGAACTTACCTCCTTACGATCCTCCATGGAAGAGAGAGCGATTCAGATCTTGAGAATTCAAAACTCTGGAATGGATACTGCTGAAAGAATAATAGCAGTTTGAGCAGAATATAGATGCGTGAGTGTGTGTATGTGTGTGTGTGTAATATTCAAGTGGAGCAAAGGAGGAAGGAAAGAGGCGCGATGAGAGCGAGGAGGCCGCTAAGAGCCAACAGAAAATAGCTGTATGGAAGCGTACAACACGATGACTGGGCGATTGTGGCGTCCTCATATTTATTAATTTTTCGCGCAACTTTGTCAATACAATTACGGAAATGCCCTCACTCTCACACGCTTTTGCCTTTTTTGTCCACTCAGATGCCCGCGGCTTGCTTTGGGTTTTC
>QFDD01014428.1:0-10472 GCA_006871305.1 Vachellia collinsii
AATCTTATCCTCATTTAACTCCTTATCCAAATAAAATAAATTGGTTAAATTATATCTGTTTGTAGAAATTTGATCGAAGTAAGTAAAATATTTGGATTTGGGTCACCAACAGTAAATTGAAAGGTAATGCAACTGATCTTGACGCGAAAGAGACGAAAAAGGAAGATTTTTATTAGTTGAGATTGAAGGAGTGATAGTAGTTGTGAGTGGAGAACAGAGGGGAGAGGAGAACGTTCCCATAATACTTTCCAGTCCGTTCAAATGAATACAATTGGAATGGCATGAAAAATAAATAGCAGATGCCATGGGTCGTTGACCATTGAACCGTTTCAACGTCTTCCGGAAATCTAGGAAACATTACTGCTAGATTCTTGGATCATAACTTCTTGGTCCAACATCTGCATGGTGCTAGTGACAGTCTTGGGCAAGCAGATGAGCTCTTGGTGTCGTCCAAGCATGTGGTCATCGAATGTTGGTCATAGGGACAAGGGCCTCTAGAGCGTTCGATCACTAGGACTGGTAGTGGACCATGTCTTGGGCTGGTCCTGTCTATTGGGCTGAGGACTGATCTGACCCAAGTCATTTTTTGGGCAAACAATATCTGTTAGACAAATTTAGATAAAACCATCTTACTTAATTTTTTGAATGTAAAGTTTCTGATAAGATTTTAATTTTAAAATTGATAAAAGATATATTTCAAAATTAAAAAAGGATAAGCTCTGAATGTCTATAAATAGATGGTCTGAGCTCTTCATTATCACACATCTGATAAAAAAACAAATAAAAAACTTGAGAGAGAAGCTGAGAGTGAGAAGAAGATCCAAGATCAGATCTAGAGGCACTAAACTGCGTACGTGTTGAAAAAGCCATTCATGTGGATATCGGTAGAGGAAGCTGATCGTAGTTGTTGGCTTATTGAAACTGAGCAAGAAAGGAAAAGAAAGCCTCCAAGAAAGGTATGCTTCTTGACTACACGATTTAAAAGCCTTCAACATAATCTAGGAAGGGATTGAAAAAATTTTAATCTTCTGTTGTGCCCTCCAATCCCAACAATTTGGACATATAGGAAGGAAAAAAGTTGATTTAATGAGGAGGTTGGATGGCATATAGCGAAAATACCAAGAGAAAGGGGGTTGGAATCTCAAAGAATTAGAGAAGAATTTACAAGAGGAGCTTGCTCAAACCATGTATCAGGAGGAGTTACTCTGGTTTCAAAAGGCGAGGACACAATGGCTGAAAAATGGGGATAGAAACACCTCATACTATCACACAAAACCAAGGTCCAGCAAAGGAAGGTTAGGGTCACTATGCTGAAAGATGAGGAGAATAAGTGGATTGAAGGAAAACAGGAGGTGGGTAATCTACTCAGTTTGTTCTTTCAGAAACTATTTAGAGAAGAAAATCATTATAAGGAGTGGAAGCAAACCAAATTCTCATGGCTAATAATCCCATTGGATGAGTGGCAAATTGTGAGTAGAGATATTTCTGGAGAGGAAATCAAAGAAGTCATGTTCTCAATTAGAAGTGTGAACACCCCAGGAGAGGATGGATACCTTACATTATTTTTTTAGCGGAACTGGGATATGGTGGGCAACAACATCATTTCAACAGTGGAGAGAATATGGAAGGAGCTACACCAAATTAGAAAGGTTAACAAAACCTTGATATCCCTTATTACAATAGTTCACATCCAGGAGAAAATTGGCCAGCTAAGGCCAATCTCTTTATGTAACGTGGTTTATAAATGTTTGACAAAGATTATGGTGAAAAGGCTAAAGAAGATTATGCCTAAAGTGGTATCTCCATTCCAAGTAAGTTTTGTGCCTAGAAGGAATATTCATGATAATATTATCATTATCAAAGAACTCATACATTCAATGAGAAGGAAATAAGGGAAGAAAGGAGCAATGGCAATTAAAATTGACTAGGAAAAGGCTGATGATAGAATAAGCTGGCAATATATGGAAAGAGTCCAGAGAGCTTTAATGCCCAAAAAAACTTATTGATGTTATAATGGGGTTTGTAAGCACTACGACGTCTAGAATATAGTGGCATGGGGACAACTTGAACCTTTCTCCCCCTCTAGAGGGCTGTGGCAAGGAGACTCCCTCTCTCCTTATGTTTTTGTGCTTGGAATGGAAAAACTCACTCATATTATATAAGAAAGAGTGCAAGTGAAACAGTGGAGAGAATTGAGAGCAGGCCGCAAAAGGCCAAGCATTTCACATATGATGTTTGCTGGTGATCTTATTCTTTTTGTAGAGGCTAAAAAAACACAGATGGAAATAATTCTTAATTGTTGACAAGAGTTTGGAAGCATGTCTGGTTATAAAGTTAGCAGCGAGAAAACATAGATATATTTCTCAACAAATGTTCCGTCCCATCTGCCTAAAGATTTGTGTAGCATGAGCCAATTCAGACAGGTGGATGATTTGGGGCGTTATCTAGGAGAGAACATTGTGCATCCTAGGCAGAGGAGAGACAAGTATAGGACAATTGTGGAACGTGTAAAGCAGAGGATGAGTGGTGGAAGTCAACAAGTCTCTCACTAGCTGGGCGCATAACTTTGGTTAAATCAGTGACAAGTACTATGGCATTGTGCCACATGCAGCATGACCCACTACCGAGAAGTGTATTAGAGTATATAGAGAAAGACCAAAAACGTTTCATATGGGGGGAACAAGGAGGACACAGGAAATGACATGCAGTGGCGTGAAGTACTTTATGTAAACTGAAGGATAATGGTGGACTTGGAATTAAAGTCTTAAAAACAGTGAATGAGGCATTCCCAATCAAGAGATTGTGGAGAATACAAACTTCACCATGGGTGCAAGTTCTCAAGGGGAAATGTGGGAGGAATAGAGAATATGGGGGGCCGTTAGTTGCAAAATCAGGAGATTCAAAGCTATGGAAGGCGTTGGTCATGGTGTGGGAAAAATATAGGAATATGGTAAATATTGAATTGGGAGATAGCAGGGCTACAAGTGTTTAGTATGATAGGTGGCCGGAGGATAAGGAGCTACTGATCAACTTTGTCATACCGGGCAAAACCATTGATCCAAAGCTAAGGGTGTGTGATTTGGTGGATGAAATAGGGAAGTGGGATATGTCTTCTTCGAATAATACTATTCCGAATAGGTTTAAGGAAATTATTCAGGGAAGGGTGCCAACCAGTACCAACCCTAAGGAGGATAAAATTATGTGGAGACATACTGCAACTAGTGAATTTACATTAGCCAGTGCGTATATGAAACTACAAGGAGAATCAACAGAACAATCAAGGGGACATAACTGGAGATCAGTCTGGAAATTGAGAATGTCGAAACGGGTACGAGTATTCATGTGGCAAGCTTTACATGGAAGATTAATGACAAACAGAGCCCAAAGACACTGGAATGGAGGAGATGACTTGTGTGGTATCTGCAAAATGACAACTAAAAATCAATTGCATGCGTTAAGCGACTGTTCGTAGGTCACCAGGATCTGGAAGCAGATAATCCCTCAAGAGCGATGGCAGGTTTTCTTTTCATTAGGGCGGAGAAAGTGGGTAAGGAAAAATCTGTATAACAATAGAATAATGATGGGTGATATAAGTTGGCCTGAACTTTCTGCTAGTAGGTGTTGGCACATATGGAAATGGAGAAATCTATAGATGCACGAACCATATTACAACATGCCATGGAATGTTGTCCATATCATAAAACATCTTGTGGTACAATATAATTCAACACATAATCAGGAGGAAGGTAAAGAACCAAAGGAGGAGATAATATGGGTAAACTGGAAACCGCCTCCTCAAAGGTGGTGTAAACTTAATATTAATGTTGTGATGGGTGAGATGGGTTGTGGGGGAGTTGTCCGTGGAGATTGCGGTGAGTGGCTACGAGGATTCTCCAGGAAGATAGTAAGAGGCACCATTGAAGAAGCTGAAGGACTGGGGATGTTGGAGGGTCTGAAAATGTGTTGGGAAATGGGGTTTAAAATGGTAGAAGTAGAGAGTGATGCAAAACAGATTGTAGATATTATTAATGCAGAATCAGGTAACTCAACGGAAAGTCCTGTCATTCAGAAGATTAGGATGCTCCTAAAAGAAGATTGGAGAGTATGTGTTTGCCATGTTTACTGCGAAGGGAACAGGGTTGTTGATAAATTAGCAAAGATGAGCCTTATGATGCAGATCAACGGGAACGAAATATGGGATCTCCTCCTACTGAGGTGTTAGAAATTGTCAGGGAAGATCTAGCTGGGGTTGTGTTACCTTAGCGTGTTGTAACATAGACTGTCAGGGCAAACGCCTATTTCACAAAAAAAAAAGAAAAAGTTCCACAAATGAAGCTGAGTTTTTGGGTATAACGGAAGATACCAATTCCTTAGGAAAAAAAAAATCTGAATATTTATTAGAATATATATCTATATTTAATGTTTGACAATATCTTGAATATTATTATTTTCAATATGAAAATGCATGTGTTTAGAAAAGAAAAATTAAAGCTGCAAATTAATGGATCAATATATGTTTTATAAGTTCATGAATTGCTTTTTTTTTAGTAATTAATAAGTGTTTTTGTAAACATTTTTTAAGTTGAGAAATTTGTCAAAATAAAATCTCAAAAAAAAAAAGAAGAAATAAAATAAACATATGGCGGTTCATACACTCGGAAATATGTAAAATTTGTTAGTATAGGATGGATTTACAAAGAATTAATAAAGGGAATATGAAATAAAAATAAGACCGTATTTTAAAAGGATATTTGGCAGGTAGAAATAGAATATACCGTAGACAGTAGATGAAACCTTGCTATAGCCTTATTTAGAATATACATTTGATTTAGTTCAAAAAGTAATCAAAATACCATTTTTCATTTTTTTTTCGAAACCCTTCGTCTGTCCTCGTTGGTCCTTTGCCTAAGCTAAGAGCCGCCGGGGATCAGTAGAAAGCAACATTCCAAGTCCTCCAAGCAGCAGCTGCGAGGAGGGTGATGAACATGATCGATGCACTGCGGGCCCTGCGGCGGCTAACCAGACTTGTCGGTATTATCTTAATGAATGTTGTCACGGGGTTAATTAATTAAACGTATCCCTCCAGTCTTGATTAATTAGCTGTATGTATATTTTGGATTTTACACCGTCTAGTAATTAATTAAGAAGGTGATGTGCATATTTATTAAATAATTTTTTTTATTTACTTATATCATATATAATAAATTATGTTTTAAAAAATAACTTTTAAACGTGTTAATTCTAATGTACCCTCGGGGCAGAGATCCCACCGTGCACGGAATTGAAGAATGAAAAGATAGAATCGACGACTTTGACTCTGACATGTGCATTCTTGTCATTTTACAAGATCAATATCAATCTTATCCGAGGAAATTAATCATACAACGAGAGGTAGAATTGATGCCGACTTAATTGTTATAAAGGTTTTACGGAAAAAGACATATAATCACTAATTGATAGATGTTCGGTTTTTGTCCACTCCTTTTGATTGCATTTATTATTTGCACTCTTAAAATATTATCAAATTGCTCAGTTTGGTCTTCTTCTCAATTATTTATTTCCCCTTTCTGATGATGCTAATTAGTTAGAATCAGATAGTGGTCGGTATAGATATATATATATATATTCAACAAGTTAGTAATGATTAATTGAAATAAGCGAACTAGGAGGCAATGAAGAAAGCAATGAGGTGTGCTGTAATTGCTTTTTATTATAGGAGCCTGGAAAAATTGTTATTAGACTTGAGGATCCTTACTTTTTAAATGTTTTGAATTTGACTCTGTATAAATTTTGATGCCCCCATGTACAATAGCCGCAGGGCCTCTTCTCTCTCTCTTTCTCTCTCATCTTGACAGCGCAAAGGCCTTTTCTAGTCAAGCTTATAAATTAAAGACACTCGCGTTTCATCAAAGAGAGGAGAAATGGAACTGTATTAATTAATAGCCGCCACCATAGTTTGAAATAATTAGGACGCACAAACATATCACGAGGCTCTGGAGGATCCATGTGATGATGAAGCAGGATATAAAAAAATAGACTTGCAGCTCTAAATGAGTCATGGATTTGGAGTCGTTGGAGAGAGATGGAAAATTGAAAATGCAAAAAGAGATGATTTTATTGATAATAAGAGAATTGAGATCCCATATCATGTGATGAGATTAGATGAAATCGATGAGTGAGGAAGAGCCGAATGGCCTCTGGGAATAGCAGTCTAGGTTGGAGCCATAGCCCACACCCAGCATGTCGCAGTATCTCTTGAAAAATCCAATACGGTCGGCAACCCTCGAGTCCTGACCTCTGCCGCACTCCAGCCCTCCGTTGATGATGTTGGTGATGGTTCCGTATCCAGGAAGTCGACCCGCAGCCCTGTCAGCATCGGAGGGTGTCCATCTCCCCGTGATGACGTCGTGGCACGATGGCTTCGGCGACTGCGCTGTCATCCAGAACCACAGTGCTGTCTTGAAGGATATCACGGCATCGCTAGCCACCAGGTCGGGGTTGTTGAGCAAGTCCGCTCCTATGGCCCTTCCGCACGCTCCGTAGTTGTAGTTCCTATCATTCAATTCACTGGCATCAGCATTTATCAAATCAATTAAAATCATGGAGGCAGATCAGATATCTTCTCTATTCCATATGTATGTGTACCACGAGAGTTGGATGGGTCCGCGGCCATAGTATTGCTTGCCGGGAGCACATGGATATTGGGAGCTGGGGGCACAGTAAGCGCTTGGGTTCTGTTCCTTGTTGAAGCAGTAGCCCCATGCATAAGGACCGTCGGGAGCGGTGGCCCAACCGCCGGTGGTCTCATGGGAAGTTTGGCCGAGGAAAGCTGCGACCTCCCTCCTGCGCGTGGCAACATCGCCGGTGGTGCCGAAGGCGGGGAAAGACCTGGCGGCTTGAATGAAGGCATCGTAGGTGTAGAAGCCTCTGGCCGGGCAGGCAGCGTCGTTGCGGTGCTTGAGCATCTGGTTGAAGGTGTCGCTGGAGATGATGTCAGCGAGGCCACCGGATGGAGGGGCAGAGCCACACTGGCTTTGGCAACCGGGGCCGCAGTAATCGTATGTGTTACCGCACCAACCGAATTGGCTGCAGCAGAGGCCGCCGGGGCACAGGGCACCCCCTGCCTGTCTTCCGCATTGCTCTGCTAAGGCTCCCACTGTCAAGCAAAGCAGCAGACACAAGAGCAGCCTCTTGTTGTTATTGATATCCATGTCTTACGTTGGATTTGATGCGGAGAACGGAGACACGGGACTTCCTTTATATAGATAGATCGACCCATCTCGATCGATGAGGAGGAAAGCTCACATGCATACGTGGATGCGAGATCTGAAGCTCGTACACGTGCGTGGCTGTTCAATGGCGATGCTTCGTTCGCTTGGATAATCCAAGTCTACAAAGCGGCAGCCTCAAGGTCAACATTATGCATTAATGTGGGCCCACGGCGGCTGAGCAGACTTGTCGTCGGTATCATCTTCATGAATGATGTTGTCCCTGGGTTAATTAATCAAACACGCTGACATCGCCCAGGTCCCGGACCTTTTCTCCCTTTAATTAATGACTAATAGCTTGTTTAAATATGCTGTAAAACCCAGACTCACACGAGACGCTACCTATCTAGTAGGCTAGTACGTAGTGTAATACCCCAAATATGTGCTGACCTTGTTCTATATATATATAGACGGGTCATCTTAGATTCGATCTTGTTCATCAATCTTCTACTTTCTGTCTATTTCTTTTCAATTTAGGTGAATGTCCCCATCAATTACGTGAATTTTAGGCTTATATTTTTCTTTCGGGTTTCATATGAAGGCAGTAGGAAAGGGAAGTATTCATATTTTAGCGCGGTCGATTATACGCCTGTTCAGGTAGGTTTGAATGGTGATAATTAGGGAAAATGATTAAAAAAACAACTTAAATTTGCAAAATTCCAAATTAGGTATTAATTATAAAATAAATTGTGAATTGATTATCGATAATGGTTAATACCTTATCAAAAATAGTAAAAAAAACTGGTTTGAGATTTTGCAAATTCCTAATTCCTTTTATATCATTTTTCCTAATAATTTTCGTTCATTGAATGATTTGAACATCTTGGATTTTTGGGTTTGAATCCACTATTGATGAACCGGATAAGTTAATTTAAAAATTTGAATAATTCTTAATTAAAAGATTAATTAAGTGATTAATTAATTGATCAGATGAGAAAAATGTGGATCATTGATTCAGTTATGAGTCAGCTGAATATATGATGAAATCAAAAAATTTGAATTATTCTTGATATTAATAATTAATTACGTGTTTAATTAATTAAAAAATGATCAGATAAAAGATAGATGTTGACTCAGGTATAAGTCAGATAAATATATAAATATATTTAAATATATAAATTAAATAGTAGGATTTAATTTATATCATTTAAATAATCCGCCGTCAGTTATAAAATGAATATATATATTTATGTTTTTAATTAACTTAGTCAAATAAGATGTCGAGAGAATCTCTCAACTAATGCTAGTGAACATTTTGAGTTTCTAAAATGTCCCTAGCTCACTTCAATAAATAGAAGTTCATCTTATCATTTTTTTTTCTTCATTGAGTTTTTTGACTACTCACTTCTTTTTGTTTTCTTTGTATTCTTTTTTATGTGGTGTTGTCACCCTCTGCTTTGATCCTCACCCTCTGCTTTGATTCGTTCGGTGCTGCCACCCTCTGCTTTGATCCGTTTGGTATGTTTTTTCTTCTATTTAAATATTTTTTGTTTCTACAAAACAACTGGTGGAGAAAATAAAGGGGTAAACTTTTTATATTATAGACACATATTTCCCTCATTTATTAGATAACGAAGTGTATGATCAGTGGATAAGGGAGGAAGTTGTCAAGGCTCAAGCACATGCTGAAAGAGATATGAGAGAATAAGGTAGAAAAATGTCAAGGCTCAAGCATGTGCTGACCACAAGATAAGGAAATCTTTTATCCCTTAAATTAACCACACCTGTCGATTTAGTTTTTAAATTTTAATTTTTATAAATTAAAATTCCTAAAATTTTATAAACATGTACATACTTGGTTAGGGAGTGTTTGCTGTTCAAGGGGTTTTCACGATCATTTACTTAATTAGTTGGGAGGAAGGGGAGGAAAATGAGAAGTTTTAATGATTTTTGTTTTGGTTTAGGGGAGGGAAGCTAATTACAATAATGCTTGGACCTTTTTCTACCACACACATATATATCTTCTTTTCCACCTCCCGCATCGCTCATTTTTAATGCCTTTTTTTAAAATGGTATTTTGTAATTTATTTAAGCTTTATTAATATCATTTTCCCTTTCCTAAAAGATAACGTCAATTAATATAATACATGAGGACAAATAAGAATATATATAATATCCAAGCGAAAGTCACAGTATAAAATTAAAGGGTTCAAGAAATGGATTCCCAAATAAATGGCACAGATGGGCAACAGTCGGTTTCTTTTGATTGAATGTCAAAAGCTAGCAATAAACGGAAAAATAAATTGAGGAAAAGGAGAATCATATATGTAAAACAGTAAAAGCATATATACATGGGGGGACGAAGAGGGAGGGATGCGATGGCAGAGTCACAAACGCTTAATTGGTTCTAAAACAAGCACCCACGCACAGACTCACATGTTAATAATTGAGAGGGACGCCCATAGCCCTCTATCTGCGGAACTAGGCACCGAATGTGAACAGAAAGAAAAGACTTGGCGTCATGCCTCTGGATGGCTTGTTTGTAGCAACTCTTGGTAAAGCCCGGCACAGATGCCGGTGAACCTCTCCATGGCCTCCAATATCTGCTGCAACCTTCCTTCTAAACTACTACTAGTGCTGCTGCTTGCATTACCCTCTTCATCCACACTGTCCCTATTCACTTCCCTGAATGCCCCCGCCATTTGCCGCTCTACCGCCTCCATTTGCTTTTGCAGCCTCTGCTCACGATCTCTCTCTCCATCAATATTATTCCCCTCAACGTCCTTATCAAGCACCATCTCCAACCTCTCTTGCTCCCATATCTGAAGCACGCTCCTGTTAAACACATACATGCGCTCTAAAACTTCCTTCTCACACATCCTCTCCATCTCTTGGGACCATCGGTTGCATATTACGAATATGCGAGGGGCTCCCATTTTTCCGGGGGACGGCCCTCCTGTTCCCTCCGGCTCATGCGCCAGACATTTCAGAAGCCAGTTATTCAGTGCTCTCACATACCTCTTCTGCGCACTTATCCAGCTGCAGAATTGCAGTGTCCAGTTAATCACCTCTTGCTCCACTTGCCTGTCCGCTTCTCCATTCGTCTTCCTCGATCCCATCCAACCAACGATTCCCGCTTCTCTTATTGCTTCACACTGACTTCGGTGGCACTCAAGCATGCATTTCCACATTCTTGTTAGCCTAAAAGAAAAAAACACGCATCCACACCCCTTCAGAGAAAGCAAATCAACCATGCTCTACACA
>QFDD01014501.1:0-10091 GCA_006871305.1 Vachellia collinsii
AAAAAAAAAAGTATAGGAATCTCTTGTATGATTTTCCCTTCTATTGATTCACTTTCACTTGCCTCAAATAATAGTATTTAAATATAATATAATTGTTGGCAAAAAAATAAATACATGTAATATAATTAAAGACTTCGCGGAAATACTTCCAATTTTCTATATATCCAAGCTCATGAACGCAAATTTAGATTGCAAATTAAAAATCTAATTCATTCGGACAAAAATGCTCACATTTAATACTATATTACTTTGAATAAAATTGATACTAACAAGAAAGTATACATGCTTATAAAAAATGTAAATTTAGACTTGTAAATTTAAATAGATACCTATTATTTTGTTATGCTTAATCATCAAAATGTGCATTTATAAACAACTTTAAGTTTTCAATTCAATAATCAGTACTATTTCTGCCAATTTCCTTCCCAATTTAATTCATTTTGAGCCCAAAGGAAATTCAAATTTCAGAATTTCAAAGGCCTCATCAAAAATTAAATCCCATGTGGGACTTAAATAAACTTCACCCAAAAAAGAACTGTAACATGACTATTGCTCACAAAAAATAAATAAATAAATAACCTCAAGACGGTTGTTTTGGCAAATTGGTAACTTAGGACTCTAACTTGATAATTTTTTTTAAAAAAATTACACTTATATCTTGAACAAGGATTTATCAATGATAAATGAAAGTAACCCATTCATAAATCCTTAAAACTTATCAAATATTATTTCTTGAAGTCGTAGCACAATCTCCCCTTTTTTTAATAAAAAAAAACAAGTACATAATTTTCTTGGCACTTCTATTAAAAGAATAAGCCACTTAAAACTTAAAACTTTTTCTGAACATTAATTAAATCATTTAAAAGTTAACAAAATGAAAAGGAAAAATCTTAAATAAATTCAGTTAAAATAAATAAATCTTAATTTAGGCCTACACTTTTATCAAATCCCTAATAAGACTTATAGGTCTTATTTGGTATTTTTGAATTTCTTAATTTTACAAATACATCTCTTCTTGTTTTTTTTTTGTCTACCCCTTTTTCTTCTTACTATTTTACAAGATCTTTCCTCCTTAGTTCATGTCTTCCCTTTATTTTTTAATTTTTTATGAAAGTGCGCACAGAATAATTATTCTTTGCCATAATATTTAATAAAATGTTCAAATGCTTGTGTTGCTCGCTTATATGTTAAAAATAACAAAATAAATAAAAATTGAATAAAATAGTAAAAAAATTCAAAACAAAATATTAAAAAATTCAAAAACAAAATAGCAATTGACTAATTGTCACAAAAAAATTGTTAAACCTTTCATAGGAATTTTTTTGCAAAAATTTAGAACAAATAGCAATTCATAAGTTATGAATAAAAAAGAAATGATCAAAATATATTCTTAATATTATTAAAAGTCAATTCAAAATTAAAAGTTGATATCCCAATAATTCAATGAAGCGTAAATTTTGGTATTAGAATGAAGAAAAATTGTAATTAGAAAACTACCGCATAGATACTTTCAAGTTTTGTTTTTAATGATAAAACGGTATTATTATCTTTTAACAACATTAAAAAAATTCTTACTAAAACCTATAAGTCATATTAGAGATTAGAGATTTAATAAAAGTGTAGATTTGAATAAGGATTTATATATTTCAACTGGATTTAATAAGGATTTTTTCAAATAAAAATTTATTTAATGCAAATACTTAACAACAAATAAAAACGCATTTAATCGGTGAAGAATAAATCTTTCTTTATTGAACGGGTTGCCTATTTTGATGATTTTATTTTATCATATCTGCCATTTTCGCCCATTGAATAATATTTAAATAATTGAAAAGTTTCCTTTAACTTGTCAAGTTGGACAACCCTTCCAGATGAAAATGAAGAAATCAACAAAAGCTATCGATGGATGAGCACAAGAAAAGAGATTGAAACAAAGAATACTTCCACAAAAAGAATACAAGCAAAAGCTACAATATCCAGCTTATCTGGGGATGCGGTGCGGGTATGGAATTTCTATTATAGAGAAAGGGAAACGGGGCTACGTGTTTTTTAGTTTTGTTTTTGGGGTTGAAAACGCACATAAAAAAGACTAGACTTGTTTGTCGATGACTCATAGAGGAGGATAAAAGAAGGAGGATACAGAAAAACACAGGAAGAGCAGGCCGCCTATCGTGGCAACAGTGCGCTGAGAGATCTTAGATGCCAGCATGCTTCCTCCCACCACTGCTAGTGAAGTACAGATGGTGTGTCCAAAAGTGGCCCCAACTGCCACTCCCAGTGCATTTTTGTGTGTTGCCAGCTGCAGAACAGACAAGTTAGAGGTCATGAGGAAAAAGAAATCTCTGGTAGAGGCATGACAAGTCCCAGGAATAACATGTTAACAATCAAGATTTGATGGCGGTGAAGAGCATAGTAAAAATCAAGATTGTTAAATGATCCCAAAAATTTATAAACTTTTCGACTCTAGGATTGTTTAGTATATCATTTTTAGTATGTGCATGTCATTCGAAAGCGCATCTTCTGGTCTCAAGAAATTGACTGCCCAATTTGCAGATCTGATTTTAGTGATAGATCCACAATGGGGAGGAAAAATATATTTGCTAGAACAGCACCGAAATTCATTAAAAAGGAGGTAAACCCTAAATTGGAGTCGACACCTCTGCTGTGGGGAGTCTCAGCAGATGATGCAGCCCGCAACGGATAAGGGTTATGTACTATTGTTTTTGTCTCTCCAAAATTGACATTATCAGGGACGAAACAGCCACAGGTATCATATTATTGAATGACAAAGCTCTAGTGTAGGCCTAATGGCGAGAGACACTGGTCACAGGAATAAGAAAGCAAAAACTCAGTCCCTATGCATTCCAGAGGCCTAGGCTCTCCCAAAACTATTTCAGAATTTTCTTCCCCTCTTCCCAATCCGCATGGCACTGCAAATAACAACCTTCCCTTTTCTATCCTCTAACGGACACATACAAAATACCCCAAATATCCTTTTCTAATTTGCTGGACCCTCTCCTCTATTTCTGGACCTCCTTCTGTAATACATAAACCCAGGCCCATGCTCAACAAATCCATTTCCTAAGAAAGTAAGACAACCTAAGTTGCCAGCAAGAGCAACAAAACTGCTGTCACCAACCAAAGCTTACAATATAAAACATCAAACATCACCTACAAAGCAGAAAATAAACCAAAAACTGAAGCCAACAAATTAAGTTTCTTACAGCAATTGTTGCAATCTGGCTACGATCCCCCCACTCAGCGAGGAATGTTAGAATAAAAGACTGCAAAGAGGAGACTACAAACTCAGATGTGATTATAAACATAGAGTTGAAATAAATGATGGAAAAAACGGTACATACCTCCAAAAATATAGGTGTACAAAACCTTGAAAAGAAGCGACGAAAGGTTGTTTTGCCCTGTCCAGCTTCAAGTTTCTCCTCCGCCTTATTGACAAGAATAACATTAAGAGCCAGAACCAAATTTGACCGCAGAAAAGAAGGGAGCAGGGAAACAAGACTATAACATGCATAAGAGACGCATTCTAAAGCAATACATTCCAAAAGCATCAATTAATAAATAGCTATTGAATGCTCAGGACACAGAACAAGGAGGGAAAGGAAAACTATAATGATAAGCAGCAGCTACATAACACCTTATTGTTAAGGAAGATTCTGGTTCTTGGAAGAGTTGAACGTTTAAAATTAGATGACACATGAATGTTGTTAGAATCTGGAAATTAGAAGCAGAAATAGGAGATGGGGAAGGGGGGGGGAAGAGTAGAGAAAAAGAGAAACTCTAGAACCAGAATCTGTAAACCTAGAGAAGAGAGAAGAATGAAAGGAATAAAGAGAAAGAAGAAAGGAAGAGAAGAAGAGAGGAGGCTAGAACCAGAATCTAGTTCTAGGAAGATAATAGATAATTTCACTGAATAATAATTTCATCTATCCCTCTTTTGATAGAATACATATATGATATTCATAGCCTGACATATAAACTGAAAATAACTGCCTTATCCTATCCATAAAAACTTACAGTAACCAACATTGGACGCTTGTAACAAGTAACACAAGACACATACTAAAATATAAAACACGAATAACTTCCTAGAATAAACTGGTGTCCTATCAAATGTAGTGAATGGCTATGGCCATGTAAAACAAATTAACAAACTATTCCAGTCAACAAATTCAAACTCAATTCTGATATTTAAAACTAGACATCAACGATCCCATATGACTGAAAATGCACAGAATTACGTCAATAATTCTAACTATTACACTGTAAATGGTAAATAAATACCTACTTCTTCCATTTCTTTCTTCGGTGATGATTTTGAATCTGATCTCCAAGCGATATAAAGTAATCGCAACCCAAAGAATGCATAAAGAACTGCACATAACCGGAAAAAAAGAAAAGGATAATTATAAAGGTAAGCTTCACATGATCTTTCTAGAACCTACAAAATGAATGTAACACCCATAAGTAAACATAGAGTTAAGAAGGAACATATGTAAAATAATACACATCAAGAAGAAAAATAAAAATCACCAAGTTAGAACTGGCTATCTTAAAAATACACACAAATACAACCCAGCCAAAAACCCTAATGGGGTAAAGGGTACATTTATATTGTTCGTTCTGGCTTAGTATGGTTACTAAAGATTCTCATTAAATTTAAATGGACAGAGATCAAATAAAAGTTGGGTGAACAGAATCCAAACAGGAAGCAGATTAGGCTAAATTGAGAAAAAAAATCTTGATCACTCACACAATTATGAATCACCATAAACACAACTGCAAGTCTGACAAAGGAAAATGGGTATTTAATTGTATTCTCGCAGAATAAAGTTGCCAAACAGAAAAGAATCAGATGTCATTGGCACAAAGATGAAAATTAAAATCTTATTCCCCATTCGGCATGTCAGAAGAGACGTAGAAGGAAATGGAACAGGAAAAGGATGGGATGTGCATTTATTATATTAAAAGACCAAAATACCTAGCCAAAATTTTACTAGAGAGAGACAGAGACCCACTGGCAAATCTCCCTCAAAGACTCCCAACCTTAGCAAATCCTTCCCCCTTTAAAAGGGATAATCTCTATGACAGTCCCTAAAATTCAACTGAAACCAATAAACTAATTGCAAAGTTGATAAAAGCATGTCTGAGAATCTTGTTTTTGCATTTGCTTGTTGACTGAAATGGATTTGCATGTGGCTTATAGCAAATCTTTTGAAATGGTTCCACCAACCGTCATTGCTCTCACTTCCACTTGCTGCTGCTGCTATGTGGAAGTCGCCTTCGCTTACTATTGCTCAAGATGTTCGAGGGCAATTTGGTCAAGAATTTCAACATATTAGGGTTCACGATGTCATGTCCAACAAACAAGTGCTATTCACGGAGCTTCAATAACAGTGCAGATGCAACCATTTTTATTCATGTAAAGCTACATTCAAATCATTTTTCTTATTGCTTGCTCCTGAGTCAAAATTTATAAATAACAACTCTTCATGAGAAGAGACAGAAATGTATCTGTATGCTAAGCACTGATCCAGAGGAATTACCTGTAGCTGCACTATTCGTATGCTTCCTTGAAATCAAATTCGGCACAATCCTGCCAAGTCCAGTAGAAAGTACCTAATTGACACGTATAACAACATGGTAACATCAACAATAAGAATTAGAGCCCCTCAGAAGTGCAATATACCTCTATGATTATTGAATTCTGTACATTACAATACCAAGCAAAATACATATGATAAAGTCCCACATTGTGGAGTCGCAAGTAGTTCTGATGGTCCTTCACTGGCATAAATTTTCTCTCTTACAATTACAACGCAACTTTTAAGGATGCGCTCCCCCTTCTTTTTTAGTTTTCCATTATTATCACATGATCAGAAGTTCAGAACCACAAAGAAATCTATTGGAGCTGAAATAGAAACAGATAGCAAGGGCACTTACTGTCATAATAATAAGGGCCGAGAGAGCTCCAGATAAGACAATTGACTTAGGGTGACGCATTGCCATAAGAGCTGCTATTATAAATGTCTCATCTCCAATCTATCATGATCATTGTCATTAAAAAAGCATAGTCAGTAAATCTGACATTAAAACATAGAGAGAAGAATTAAAATGTAGGAATGACAAAAGCATCCTTAGTAACATGGTTGCTCCAACTGGCTAGAAGGGCTTCTCTTTCAGAGAAGAGTTAACATGTAGGAGCAACAAAAACATTCGTCGTTTTTTGATTACTCCTATGGCTAGTCTGCATGCAGCATACAACTCCTCATTACACCGTGCTCTCAAGTGTGCTGCTAGTTCTCCCCTTCTTCCATATCATAAGGCCTCACACTCAAAGTCTACTTGCTTGCAAAGTCACACTTTACAGAGTTGCTTCAGGATTGATAGCCAACCACAGATATATTTTGCAATTAATAACACGGTCAGGATGCTTGAACTAGCCTCGCTGACTTTTTTTTTTTTTTTGGGGTTTTTTTTTTGTGTTGGGGGGGGGGGGGGGCTGACCTCACTGACGATGATCATTGATAGACTGGCAAAAAAAGCATCGAAGACTCCAAGCCCAGAATCCAAGCCGAGAGCAATGCCAGCATAAGTTGCATCATTATTGTTTCTGACAGCATAGCCTAGATTCTTCAATGTAATCTGTCCACAGAAACTGACATCTATAATGGCACGTAAAATAAACAAAAAAGAAAATAGAAAACTTATGCCGGAGCTTTTCTCATAACCAGCCCTTGTGGTTAGACGAATATAATTTCTTATTGCCAACCCAGCAAATGCGTTGCATTAAAATTATTTACTATTTCCCCCAATAACATTAATAAAAGGAGGTGACGCTCACTTGGCTACGGCGGCCCAAATCCAGAGATCCACCGGAATCTTCCTTCGCAGTATCAAGCAGAGAATCCTAAAGAGTGGCACAAATCACCATCAAGATGCTCACACGTATATATGAGAATATGAAGACAGAATGAAGGGATAAAAAAAAACCGCAATACATTAGACCAGAGACAGCGAGAGAGACCTGAGCTAAGGCCTGCGACAGGCTCAAGAACACGACGAAATAAAAAGCGAGAATGCTTCTGCGATGGTCAGAAAGCAGGCCCATGGTAGGAATTATGTGTACTCCTGTGAACCCCTATTCTTCTTGCGGGATGAATGCTATATAAAATGTGCAAGGGAGTCACTCCGCGTAAAGAAAAGACGAGTTTGAAGGGAATCCAGGTCGATCGAGGTAGGAACCTCACGTGTATTTACTGGATCTGTTCATTTCCTTTGCTGATGTTGAACGCCACTCTTTAGAATTGCAAAGATCCGATCTGAGCTGAGAGATCCTGCACCCAGCGAAGATCCTCAAGCGCCCCCCGCGACCCGGTTTTGCCTTTTAGAGTGCTACAAGTCACCCGCCCTATAACACAAGTCTTTCGTGTCACCGTTGGAAATTCGAACAGAAATAAAACTTTTCTAATGTGCTTTGTCTACAGTGAATAATGATTGAAAATTAACTCTTACCATTAATTCAAACTAACACTAAGTCACCCCTGAAAAAATGTCTTGACCCCTGGCTTCAAGAGTAATGATGACTTGTTTTAATTTTACCTATAAAATTAGTACTTGAATATAATTTATCATATATCTCTCTCATTCAAATATCATTTAATATGTGTTCAGGTAATTTCCATAACCATGATTTTGCAAAAAAACCCTTGATTTTGAAAGAGGCAACCAAAACACCATCATTTTCTTAACAATCACTTTTTATTCGAAAACATGATTTTGTTATTAACTATCTAAACACTCTTTTTTTCATAATCTATTTTTCATAAAAAAATCATGATTTTCTAAAAATATATATATTTTTCAACTTTTTCAAATCTACCATCTAAAATCACTTTGATCACTTTTCTTCTAAAAGTTATTTTCTAAAAACTAATTCAGAAACGCCCTTTATATGGATTGAATTGGAAAAAATGTTTGATTTAAGATAAACTTAATAAGTTAACTACCATCTTTTATTTGAGTTCTTACAAATCTATTTATATTGTAGATGGGAAGAAGTATTTTCTTTCTAAAAGGACCAACAACATATGAAGCAGAACCTTGTGTCGTTTTTAGTTGGTTTTTGCATTGGAAGCTACGATTCCATTAAAATATAATAACTCACCCAACCGGCACCCGAGTTACTACCATTTCACCCTGGGTCATGGCAAGTCAAGCCAAGTCACCATGACCTGGGGGTTAACACATGGCTTAGACCGATTTTGGGCATGAGTTGTTGAGTTAGATTGAGACGATTGGATTGATGTTAGACAGTGGATATTGATTAACTTTTTAGTCTATTCTATACACGGATATTTGTAAAATCAGTTAATGCTTCAGATTCAGTTAAAGATGCTGACACTTAATTCTTGTTGTTCAGTGAAGTTATAGAGTGGGTTGGTCCAAAAAATGTAGTGCATGTGGTGACTAACAGTGCTGCTCACTATTTAGCTAGTGGAAGATTGATTGAATCTCGTTTTGAGAGACATTACTTCCATGCCTCATGTCTCATGTGTCTAACCTTGCAAAAAAGGCATTCAAAATCACTGTATTTGCATATAATCATATGGTATTCTTTTCTTGGCTTAGGAAAAGACTCAGTTGGAAGGAAATTGTGCTTCTTGGTGTGATAAGATTTACCACCACATTCATCACTTCACATAGCATGTATTTGCACAAACATGATTTTCAAACTTTGGTCAGTTGATAATTCTTATGTCCACCACAAGTTAGCAACCATTGAAGTTAGAAAAACATTCAATGCAATTTTACTTGATAAACGGTTTCGGAATGATTGTTATCAAGCTGTGAATATTGTATCTCCGCTTATAAGATTATTGAGGATTGTTGATTTATATAAAACCTTCAACGCCTTATGTCTATGAAGACATGCAAAGGGCTAAAAATGCAATTAAGGACTGTTTTAGGAAAAAAAGAATTTATATAAACTTTCCATGGAGATTATATAAACTCATTGGGATAAGAATTTGAAGAATCAACTTGACAGCTGGTTTTGGAATGATTGTTATCAAGTTGTGAATATTGTGTCTTCGCTTATAAGATTATTGAGGATTATACAAACTTCATGCAACAACGTAAATATGTTGAATCCTACATTCTTGTACAATCCTGGCTGTGTTAGAAGGCATATATTAATGCAATATGTGATCTATGTATTTGAGTCAAATTCACCTAAAAATCCAAATCATTATATTATAATGATGCAACTAATCAGCATATACCTTGACCATAAAGAATCATTTGAAGGAGTTTCATATATGAAGGCATCACAAAAATTAGTCCCTCTTAAGCATATTTAATTTAATATTTGAATTCACATATCAAATACAGATTTAAATCTAAACTAAATATTGTTTACTTTATTATGCAGATGAGTGATGGTTGTACTATGTGGGTTCAGTTTCAGAGTTGTAGCAAATTTCTATACGTATCATAAGCCAAATTTCTTCCTCTTCTGGCTGTGAAATAAATTAGAGCTTATTTGAACGTAATTATCCCAAAAAAAGAAATAGATTAGAGTATCAAAGGCTTAATGATTTTATTTTCACAAATTACAATCTAAGGTTAAAGTATGGATGATATATATTTAATTTATGAATGCTTTTATAGTTTTATTAAATATACCTTTTATTGATGTTTGTATTCTCTTATTTTGTCGTTAAAGGAATACATTGAAGAAAGAGGAATGAAAGTTATGATCTAGTTGATTATGAATCAATTGATAAATTGGATCTTTTGGATGATTGAAGAAGATCCAACTTCTGAATTTAATAATACAAAAGAGAGAGATTTTGAACTTGACCAAACTGTAAGAGATTATGGAGGTTTTGTTTGAACAAATTTCAGTCAAGCGTTAAATTTAGAAAGAAGATTTAGGCCACTAACAGCAAAAGAGAAAGAAAGTATGTTACTGGGCTTAACGCAAGATAAGAAATTGAGATTTTATTGATGAAGTTGTTGAAATATAGTAAGAACTTGAATAAATCGAAATAGGAGAGTCATAGAGAGAG
>QFDD01014527.1:0-10366 GCA_006871305.1 Vachellia collinsii
CCGCTGCAAAAAACGATGACTTCTCGGATAACGCGACATTTAGTAGCGGTTTTTGTTAAACCGCTGCTAAATTGGAGGGAATTCCGTGACGTTTCAAATTTGCATCGGTTTATTTTGCAGCGGTTTTAGTAACCGCTACTAATTGGTGACCTTTGGAATTTTGCCGCGTTTTTTTCCATAAAACCGCTGCAAAATTACGCTGCAATTTTGGCGGGTCATTCCTGCCCAAATTTTGTAGCGGTTTTAAACCGCTACTAAGTACCCGTCGTGGCAAACGCTTTTTTTCCGCGGCAAATTTGTTTAGAACCGCTACAATGCATATATTTTGTAGCGGTGTATAAAACCGCTACAAAATAACCGCTACAAATGTCACTCTTTTTTGTAGTGATACTGGTATGCTCATCTGTCTACACAGTTGTCCATGTACTAGTAGAAGATTTCACGTGCATACCATGATCATTTTGTCTTCCAATAACTGTATGCATTGCATGATGGATATGAAGAAGTAGACCATTATCCTGGCAATAATGAGCCAAGCTAGTATTTGCAATGAATCCCCCTATTAACACTACAAAAAAATAAAAGATTTATAGTGACGACTTTTTCCGTCAACACTAAAGGTATACTTTCAGTGGTGACTTCTTTGAGTCGTCGCTAAAGGTAGGACTTTCAACCGTGACTTTTTTCAGTCGCTATTGAAGATAAGAAATTTAATATTTATTTTATCTGTAAAATTTTTATTAAAAATAATATTTTCACCAAAAAATAATATTTAAAAAAAAAATTATGAAATTAATAATTATATAAGTGTATAAAAATTATTATTCAATCAATAATATACTTTATATAAAATAAAATTCAAATATATAAAATAATAAACACATGCCTTAAAATTATCATCCAATTTACTTTTAGTTTCTAATAATATTAGATATTGTATATATAGATATATGTACAAATAATATATATATAAATGTGTGTGTAAATGTCTATAATTTATTATGTAGTAAGATATTATATATATATAAATATGCGTTTAAAGTATGTAAAGTTATTGCATCTCAATTGGCAAAGATTCACGTACGTGCCCAAGGGGTTGGAGGTTTGCTTCATGGAAAAGGCAAACTTTTAGATTTATCAGGTGGCGACACATGATGTGCAGGAAATGGTGATGATGTGGTATTTATCGATGACGTGGCGCCAGCCGGTGATGATGTGGCAGTCACCAAAATAAATTATTATTTTTTTTTTAATAATTGTGAAAGTATTGGCAGCAACAAAAAGTCACTGCCAAAGGGTAAGTAGCCGAAAGGGTATTTTTTTGTTATTGCCGAAGGGAACCTTTAGCGGCATTGTTGCCGCCGAAGGGTAAGTTGCTGCTAAAAGTCTTTTCAGTTGCTACTTGTTTTTGTTGCCACCAATACTCTCAAAGACAATAGCTATGGAGACGACTTGTCATCGTCAAAAGTCTTTCAACGAAAACTTTTTATACTTTCAGCAGCGATAAAAAGTTTATTTTTTTTGTAGTGTAAGTAGTCATGCATTATGATAGGAATGCCCAATTCTCAAGCAAATACAACTATTTTGATCATTTCTTTGCATGCATTCAAATAATGCCCTTTGATTTCACTTGTTTCGGCCAGTGATTTATAAATTGATTGGGCACAAAATAAGAAATGGTCTCGTGAGGAATTTCTAGCCTGGGTTCCCCTTTGTTAAGTAGATTGCCATGAAGTTGTTTTCTTGATTCATGAGAAGATCACTTGGATAAGAAAGATGTTTAAGTTCTTTGGTCTACTTTTTGCTTGTGATTGGAACATTCACTTTCGCTAGTTTTTTTTTTGGTTTTGTTTTCTCTATTATTCTCCCTTGGTATTGATCTGTTTTGCCCAGGATGGAAAAGAGAAGTGAGGGAATTGATAAATCATAATTTTTATGTACTTTTCCCACCTTATTAATTTATTTTAATGATACTTTTAGTTTTGGGCTAATTTGGATTTTGTTGTATAATATTAGGAGTATTAGCCAATTTTAGGAAAGAATATAAATCTGAATCAATTGTGAGATTTTGGGCTCAAATTTTCAATATGTTAGTTTCCTATTTTGTGATGGGTTTAATATTTCCAAATTTGAAAGATGATGATCTCATAATTTCTTGTATATCAAGTTAGAGCAGATTACGGAATCCAACGGTATAAAATTAATCATGGGAGCTCAAAGACAATCCAATGGCTAATTTTAAGAGGAAAAATTTAGTTCTAATTGCACTCAAATTTTATTCCGAAAGCTCTCTCTTCCTCCCATGAAAAAAAAAAGGCCCTAGCTGTCACTTGCTAGTAGAGACACGCTCACGTAGAAGCTAGCTCTCAGTCATCCTCTTCTTTAAACTTCCATTCACCTACACATTCTTCCATCCGTATCCCTTCATGATCGTGATTTCTTATATGGGGATTGGAGGAGGGATAATTTTCATGGCGGCTTGAGCTCGATTGGAAGACAACTTGGGAGGAGTATGGAGAAGACTAGAGCCTAGGGCCTGCAGTTGAAGAACAAAAGGGAGTGACTTTCCATTCATTATTTTAATTCAAGACTTAGAATTATTTAGTTTTGAATAATTGAGATGTATTACTTGAATACAAATGTAGACCTTTTATTCTTGGATTAGACTGATATTTGGTCTATTTTTATGCTCAAACTCTTGTTGGTTTTTATGCTTACAAACCATTGCATTGTCAGTTGAATTCATAATCGAGCTCGCGCTATTAATTTAATTGTCGATGTGGCTTATATTGCAAATTTGGGTTTTTGCCTCTTGATTGTTTAATTGAGTTGGTAAATTGTCTACTTGTTCAATTAGATAATTCTAAGCATATTTTCAGGAAATTAATTGAAAATTGTTATTGGTTTTAATGGATTTAATTAACTGCTGCTTATTTCATTACGAGTTCTCCAGTGGATTAAGTGATTTTGTACTTGAGGGTTTCTCATGCTACATCTAGATAGTTAAATCGGTTAATTTCATTCTTTCGTTATCTCTCTTTGGTCTAATAAATTGAATTTGGGCTAGGAAAGTTAAGTCCATTTGAATCATAAGTTGTTCTCTTCACCATCACTAAATTAAATCACAGTGGATTGCACTGCTTTGATTTTCCTAGTGTTTAGTTAATCTCTTTTGCTTAATATTTGAATTCTCCTTTCTAAAACAATCCCCCTAAATTGCATTTTCGTTCATATATATTAATTTCATTCTTGTACAGGTCACAGAGTCATGTGCATATTGCATTTAGTTAGTTCATGGCATCTAGTTTAGGTTCATCACAATGCACTTTTCATCATCTAAACTCAATCCCGAAGAAAACTCCTAAATGGCTCATTCTCCGAATGAGCCAGGTTGCCACTATATTGAACTTGTAGTTAGTCCTACAATTAATTGGTGCTCATACGACTAAGGTTTCATCAACATTTTATATCATATAAGTACAATTTTATTTTTGAATGTGTAAACATGCCAGTCTACAAGCTTACAAGCAATGCTTTAAAAAAATTAGTCCAGATCCTAACCAGGCCAGAGGCCTTTTAAAGGCCATCTGGCCTATATACACCCCTAGATAGAGGTGTAAATAACTTGATCATGATGATAGAGTACACATGTTCCCAAACGTTATATGCTTATCAAGTTAAGTATTCTACCTTAATTTTATACGTTATATAGCAATGCTTTAAAAAAATTAGTCCAGATCCTAACCAGGCCAGAGGCCTTTTAAAGGCCATCTGGCCTATATCCACCCCTAGATAGAGGTGCATATAACTTGATCATGTTGATAGAGTACACATGTTCCCAAACGTTATATGCTTATCAAGTCAAGTATTCTACCTTTTATGTTCTAAGTTGTTCCAAGTTCTACAAATGTCAAGCAACTGGAATCATACATTCGAGAAATGCAATTCTAAGTTAAAAAAAATCAGCTTTTGTGTTACACTTGAATCATTGTTAGAAGTCCATGCCTGGAGATACAAATCAATACTCGTGTTGCTACTTAAAGTTTAGTTTATCTGTACAATCTTCATATTTCAAAGTAACTGGAACAATATGCTCTCAAGCACTGACATTAAAATCTATCATATCTTTGGTCTGTTTGATTCTTTGTTGGAAGTTGTCTTCAAATCTCTCTATTTAAGATAACTTCTATGAAAGTTAAAGTAATTTTTTCCGAGTCATCGACTTAAACCATGAGAATTCATGAGCAATTAAGAGCCTGTTTGGATCGAAGAAAATAGGGTGATGGAAAAGGAAAATCAACATTCTCTGGTGGTAGTGGCCATTTGAAATGGAAAATAGCTTTCCGCAGGAAGCTATTTTCATTCAGACGCAATAACCTCTCTTCTCACAAAAAATGGTGGGAATCCAAATTCAAGCATACAATGGAAGAGACCCAAAGACACAGTTGTCCCTGAGAGTGGAAATAAAAAATCCATCTGTCTTCTACTCAAACATGGCTCTCCTCAATATGCTTTCTGAAAGGAAGGAAAGGAAGAAGGTCATTGCAGTGTCGGGGAAGAGAGAAGCAGAGCTGTGATTTGGAGATGACACATTTTAATTCGAATCAAGAAAATTTGGTTAAATGATTTGCAGAGCTATGGTTAGGAAACCAGAACCCTTTTTGATTAATTTGCCTTGTACACTTCTATACCTGTACATTCAGGATGTCGACTTTAAATACAGGGCTGCTACTTGCCTTTCTTGTAAGCTTTGTTTTGATCCCATGTTTCAACTCAGCATTATGTTGAGCTTTTCTCGTGACGGTACAGATTTTATACTTACGCAAGAGAAAAGGTTTCCGATGATGTCATTTAAAATCCATGCTAATGCTGATAACAGATTGATTAATAACTTTAATTTGTATCGCTTAGGTTGTAATCTAATAATGTCAACAGAGGAGTTAATAATTATGATTGAGAGAACTCAAATGGTCTATGTCCATGAATTTTAAATAAAGATTAGTGTCATACTGGGCATTGTTATCCAAATAGAACATGAAAAGAAGCACGCATGTCTAACGAAATTGCATATATTAGAATTAATAAGAATTAGGATAGGCGGGAAACTAATTGAAAACAGAAGAGGCTAGTTTGAATAAGCAAGCGTAGAATCCTGTGATGTAATGTACGCAAGGAAAAGAGTGAGTACGTACACATCAAAAAATGAAGAGAATGAAAAAAGTAATGAGTGAGCATCCTCCTAAACAGTTATAGTTCACTGAGAGGAGACCTTTTTAGCAGTAATAAAACGTCCTTCCATCTCTAAGCTCTTCTCCCTCGCGCTCTTGCTGCATTTTCCGTTGCTCCCATTTCTCTGTTTCGCTGGCGAGCCAACGGTTTTCTATGAGTTTCGTGTGTCTTACATCCGCTTCTTCTTTCGGTGTTCCTCAACAGGTTCATTCTTTCAAATTCTCTGGACTTGTTTCATTTTCTTCACCTTCATTGAAGATGATGGTGAAGATTTCATTCGGATGACTGGGTGTTCATTCGAATGATAGATAAAGATTTTAACACTCATCTTAAATCATCATTCGAATGTGTAGAAGATGAAGATTCGAATGTGTAGAAGATGAAGATTATATTTGAATGAATATAAAGTATTCGACTGATTTACTGAAAAATGTATTTAAAAAATAGTTCATCATTCCAATAACATAATGGCTTCATTTGAATGAGCATACAAAAATTTCAATATTCATCTCGAGAGCTCATTCGAATATCCAGAAGATGAGAGTTTCATTTGAATAAGCATAAAAAAAATTTAATATTCATCTCGAGAGCTCATTCGAATGAGACCCAAAGTTCATTCGAATGAGCAACAAAAAATTTCAATATTTATCTCGAGAGCTCATTCAAATATCCAGAAGATGAGAGCTTCATTCGAATGAGATATAAAATTCATTCAAATGAGCATAAAAAAATTTTAATATTGATCTCAAGAGCTCATTCGAATATTCAGAAGATGAGAGCTTCATTCGAATGAGCATCTAAAAATTTCAATATTCATTTCAAGAGCTCATTCAAAGATGAAAGCTTCATTCGAATGGTTCATTTGAATAAGTATTCAAAAATGTAACACTCATCTTCAAAATAAAGAACTTCATTCGAATAACATATAAAAAGTTTTAATACTCATATTCGAAGTGCTTTTGGATACACATATTTTAATTTGAATGGGGAAAGCAAACATTCTTTTTAATAAATACATATATTTTTAAATTTCATTTACATATTTTATTATTAAGGGTAATATAGTCATTTAACACAATTTTTCTACCTACTTTATTATCATTTTAACTCAACCAGACAAAAATTTTTCTATCAAATTATTTTCCATTTCAGTACATACCAAACATCCCATGTCAAAAAATTTTTCTTTCTCTTCTTTTCCATTCTATTCCATTCCCATCAATTCTTTGATCCAAACGGGCTCTTAATAGAACAACTTGTTGGAATCATACACTTGAATCAATCATTTGCTTTCATAAAACATCATTAGAATAGGACTCTTTGAGCCTCACACTCGACACTACAAAAAAAAATTGACTTTCAGTGGTGACTGCCACATCATTACAGGTCGATGCCACGTTACTGATGGCTGCCATATTACCACCATTCCTTACACCCCACGTGTCGTCACATATATGACACCTTACCTACGTCACATGTTGCCACCTCATAATGCCAAGTGTAGTCAGCTGATAAATTTGAAGTTTTGCCTCCTTCAGGAATCGAACCTCCAAACTCTTGACCGCGTGCATGAGCCTTTATTAGTTGAGCTGCAATAACTTTGCATACTTTAAACGCATATTTAAATATATATATATATATATAATATTTTACTATATAATAAATTATAGATATATATATATTATTTCTACATATACAATATCTAATATTATTAGAAACTAAAAGTAAATTGGAAGATAATTTTAATTCATGTGACTATTATTTTATATAAGTATTTTAATTTTATATATAATATATTATTGACTGAATAATATATTATTTTAATGCACTAATATTTTTATAAAAATATATAATTATTAATTTCATAATTTTTATTTTTAAAAAAATATTATTTTTATTAAAAAATTAAAAATTAAATTTAAAATAAACTTTTAACCTTCACCGATAGAAAAGTTGCCTGAAGGTAATATATTTTAAAAAAAATTTAAATAATTTTAAATTAAAAATTTTTTGACATTCAACAACAACAACAAAAAGTCGTCGCTGAGGTAATAAACTCTTAAAAAATTTTAAGAAATTAATTTTTAAATAATTTTAAATTAAAAAAAATCCTTATCTTCAATGGTAACAAAAAAGTCGCTGCTGAAGGTAGTATATTTTTTAAATAATTTTAAATTTAAAAAAATTTTGACTTTTAACTGTGACAAAAAAAGTCGCTGCTAAAGATAATAAATTTTTAAAATAATTTAAATAATTTTAAATATAAAAAAATTTTGACCTTTAGCGGCGACAGAAAAAGTCGCCGCTAAAGATATATATTTTAAAAAAATTGAATAATTAATTTTTAAATAATTTAAATTTAAAAAAAATTCTGACCTTCAATAACAACATAAAAAGTCATCGCTGAAAGTAATAAATTTTTTAAAAAATTTTAAATTTAAATAATTTTTATACTTTCAGTGGCCATTTATAAATGTCGCCGCTGAAAGTCTATCTTTCAGTGGCGGCGAAAAAGTCACCGCTGAAAGGTACCTTTTGTTGCCGCTAAAGTTGTAGCTAAATGTTTTTTTTTTTTTGTAGTGCGGGTTGTGTACAAGAGCTTGCATTTGCCTTTCTATAAAATAGTCAAATCGAATTTAGCACTCGAGCATTGCATCTTGTATTAAGAATTACCGTATTGAAAGTTAAAAATTAATTGAATATGATTACATACTTGTTCAAATCATTTGGAACTTTATTATAATTGATTATAAACTTATTTCTTCCAAGGATACAATTTTATATAGAAGGTATCAGAGTTTAAATGTACAATGGTTATTACACCTTAGTACCTACCAAAGCAACTTTCTTTCAAAAGCATTAAATGCACACAGAATGTCCAAATGAAGACTCCAATATAATAGGAAGATTAATGAGTCTAACAGCTGGGTTATATTAATGTGTCTACAAGATAAATCAAAATTAACCAGCTATAGATCCACTACAAAAAAACATCAAATTAACTATAGAATTTGCCACGGAATTACCGACACAATTTTGGTTTGCTACGGAATTTGTCACGAAATAAGTTTATCACGGAGATTTTTCTGACGGAATTTTCGATTTTTTGTGGCTAATTCCATCGAAAATTCAATATTTTTTATAGTAATCGAAGTGTTTTGAAGACATAAGCAAGTTTTAGAAAGATTTAGCAAAATTTGACAAGATAAAGATTACACAGCCGTTCGAAGCACTCATGCATTGGTTCATTCATGTAATTGTGTGATTTCTCCTAGGGCATTTAATAAAAGCAAACAATATTGAGGCTTGAGAACAAATGACACAGAGGCACAAAGGCCCTCTCTGTACGTCCTTCACTGTGCTTTCAATGCAGCGAACGGCACAAATAGCTTTCTATCACAAAAACACAATGCTTGTTGAAGCGAAAGGCATAAAACAAGGAAAACTTCCAATTCAACCACTTAGTTCAAACCCAAAGCTCATAAACCTCATATAACCAATGCCAATACTTAAATCTCATCAATTTCTCATTAATCAAGACTTAATCACACTAAACCTCAGGATTAAAAATCAGGCAGTTATACAAGAAGAGTTGAGTAAGGTTTTCTAGATCAGTCCCCTAAGACAAGTAGTCTAAGAAAAGGTTTTTTTAGTTAGACAATGCTTATACTAGCTTAAAAAGTATATCAATATTTATAAAAATATTATTGGTAACATTTTTTAAACTGTTCCCACAATGAGTCAATGACTGGTTTAGAAGTCAAGTTTAAAAAAGAAAAAGCGTTTTGCAGCCAGAGATTATATTGTTCCTTTTACTAATAAAGGTATGATTTAAATCTCTTGATTTTATTTAATAAATGTAATAATTTAACAAATATTTTCTTAATGTGCATGATAATATTAGAAATATTCCTTGTAAGAATAATACATGCATTGCAGTCAATCTGACAGTCACTATCTGTGTTCCTTTGTCTTGTGCCACTATTATCACACATGGCAATGTAACGATAGTCTAACTTCTACTCTTTGGTCATTACGTTATTCCACCATTTTAGGATATTACTGAACTAACTAGCTGTCTTTAAATTATAAATTAAAGACTAATTAAAAATCAGGTGAAACATAATTTTAACGATTGATGAATTATTATTTTTTAATTAAAAGTGTTCGAACTCTTGAATTTTACCTATATTGATGAAGAAGGTTGGGGATGGTATTTCAAATTGAAATATAGTATTCAAAGCTTCAAAAGAAGCAAATACAAACCGTACAACATATAACTTCCCTCATCTATTTCCTTGTCTTTACAAAGAGGTGGAGTTTACTCAAGGATGTAAAAACTCTCCGGCATTGAATGGGAGGATTTCTCTAAGTAATAATCAGCAATATTTAGGTTTTCCCTATCTGTATATTTGACCACAACTTATCAGTCCCTATGTAATAGTAATCTTGCATCAGTAACAACATTTTTAAAAGGTTGGGACTCAGCGCACCCCTTAAGAATTAAATTCATAGCTTCAATGCAATCAGAAATAACGCTTATATTTTTTTTACTTCTTATTCCATCATAACTGTAGAATCTTCATGAGTACTCATAGGACAGAAACAGCTGGAGGCACATTTCGTAGTTCACAACTAAAGCCACAAACCCATCTCCCTCCGCAATCCGTGATGACTCCATCATAGGTTGGGAATGGTCTCAAAAACACTGTTGCTGCAACAATCTCGCACCGTGTAATTATTATCTGTAATAAGTTTGGCACACGAAGTCCTTTCTTGGAAGCTTGACCTAGAATCACTTTAACCCTTGCTATTTTCTTTTGGGCTAACCTTTACAGAGAATATTCGATTTCGATACCTTTAGCTGAAAATTAAATCACTCGAACAAAAAGTTCAATATCAATAAAACATTTTTTCTGGTAAATCTTACCAAATATTTCTGCAGAACTAACAATAAAAAAGAATGATCAAATTATATTTTCTTCATGTTAATCTCAGAGGTAACGAGAAGTCAATATCTGCTTTTAGTATATAAATATACCCCATTTATATATGCATCTTACCCTTTTTAAAAGTCAAATATTTTCAACGCTAATCACGTAGATAAAACAATATGTCTAAGCGTATTCTGATTTTT
>QFDD01014536.1:0-10086 GCA_006871305.1 Vachellia collinsii
TTACCTGAAGGGCCAAAATATTGTGGGCTAATCTAGCTAAAGCATGAAAATATGTCGGGGGCTTTACTTCGGCAAGGTTCAAGTTCTGTAGCAATTCCCTAGGTCTCTCTGCTATAACGGGGGCTTTACTTTTCCCCATCCATATTGTCGCACGTAAGAGGAACAGCTGATAATTATTGCCGTGTTAACATAGCTTCTGTTGCAGTCAAGGTTTTTGGTTAGTTTTAGGTCTTTGTACCATAGTATGAAACTTAGTTGTGATTAACTAAAGGTCTTTCGTGTATAGCTGAATGTTTTGGTACTCTGAATCAATGTCAGCTTTTAGGTTTCTGTTTAGGACCATACTTATGTGATGCTGAAATGATAGAGTTATTTTTTTTAATTTTAGGAAAATAGTCGTCATCAAATGCTTGCTTGTTCAACTTGCAATGTTCATGATCATCTGTAATGCATTTGTATGCCTCAAAAAGCATAAGACTGTGCTTCTGCTTCTCCATTTGTGTTAGTTTCCTGATTCTCCCTCTTTCAACAACAAGTAAAAAGAAAAATAAATAGAGGTGGGAAAACAGATTAACCCTTAATGGATACAGGCCTGAAAAGCCTGCTTACCCTAAAGCTATATTCAATTCGTTGATTTATAGAATTACTATGAGATCCATATCTTGGCAAGCAGAATTGTTGAACCCAATCTTTAGCTCTCTCTGGTTCTTAGTCCAACAACAGAAGTGGCTCAACACTGTATTAGCATTTGGCTCATCAGTCATTCATATTACAGATATGAATGAGCCACTTGTAAATAATACTACCTCCCTAGTTTGTAGTGCAAACTAGATATGAATTTGCACTACAAACTAGATCTTTAAGGAAATATAATTTCCCTGAGCTAGAAATAGAATTTTGCTATACAAGAAGTTGGCTTGGCTAATTTCTATTCTCACCCACTGTAGAATGTCTGAGTTGTCATCACTTGCGTCTCCTCAACTACACTCCCTCTCATATTGATTGTGAGATCAAGCCTTTTCTTTAGATTCATTAAAGGACTCAATCGTCAGTCATTATTTTATTCTTGTTATATATACTCCTCCTCTCTTTAATATAATAAGAAGAGCTACAATATTAGTTTAGGTAGATTAAGGAAATTAAATGAATTACTTAATTATAATAAATGTAACCTGGTCACTTTAAAATAATCATGTATAATATTAAATTGTATATTAGTTTATAAGTTAAAAAAAATTAGTTTGAAAGAAAATGATAAATATTAGAGATAAAATGAGTTGAGGTTTTATATTTAGATCAAGACCAACTTCCTAATTAACTCCTTATATTTAAGCTAAGAGAAGTTTCAAATTATCTAGACTATCGTTAGCTAACTTTCAAAGAAAGTTACTGATTCCGAAATACACATTTTAACATAATGCGTTCATGTTTTATTTTTGGAGTGATCAGCAAGTACATAGGAAGACTCAAATTTGCGAGCTTGTAGTAATTGAGAATCTATTAAATGCCAGAATATGACCTGAAACTAACAGCAATAAGCAATAAAGTCTGTATTAAATACTTCTTCTATTGGACAAGATGAGCATCAAATCTAAGCTGGAAATTGCTTACGGGTCACAGTAGAAATCATACAATACACCCATGATATACTCAGTTTGTCTAAAGAAGCACATTCTAAAAGCTCAGGGGATCCACACTTTGATGTAAACACAGAGATACAGATATAAAGTGGAACCAAAACAAATTGATATGAACACTTGGTGATAATAAAAGGACCAGTGTGCTGGGATATTTCCACTAGAGCCCTGGTCGTTTTCAAACAAATTACAACTACATGCATTCCTAAGAGAAAGTCTAAAAGCGACCAAAAGTCGAAAACCATTATGCAAGCTTACCGTTTTTCTACAAAGATTCTGATTTCTTCTTCTAAAGGCGATAATGGAAAGATCATTCTCACACTTTTGAATCAGAACATGGGGGAATGAGAAGGCGAATTATAATTAACTAAATTAAGAATGCTGCTCCAGTAGTTCTTATTATCTTCACACAAGATGCCACTGCCAGCACCACCATCCCAATTGTTAGAGTCTCCACCGCCCTCCTCCGACAAGCTCTGGTCATTGGAGTTTGTATTAAGCAACAGATTGGTGAATCCCTGATCCTCCTCAGCAACAGCATCATCACCCCCACCAGTACCAATCCTAAGAAGAGGCTCTTCTTGAGGGGTCCATGTGCCTTCCATATTGGAAATTGTCAACTCATGATTCAAGCTGGACGCATAAGACATTGGATTCCCTAAACCATTACTATGATTCCACTCTCTCTGATGACCACCTTCTTCTTTCACCATTCCTGCTGCCTCACAAGAACCAGAAGTGCCCACAAACTCAATCATAGGCATAATAGGGGGGGTGTTCTCAGAGAGAGTTAGAGTAGACTTTGGAGATTCAAGGTCACTTTGATCAGTGGATTTTAGCCACCCAGCATTGTTATTATTCCAAGGCTTGAGAACTGGATGGGCTGATGAAGTTGAGGCAGATGCAGAAGATGAAGATGTCAATGATAGTGATGAACGTAGTTTGGATTCTCTGGCCAACCTTGCTTCAGCTTCAAGCCTAGCACTCTCCCATTGAGCCATGTGGCTAAGGTTGGCTGCACTCTTAGATTGGCCGCCGTCGCGAGGGACAAGGGCATCATTGTTGGGTTTGTGGGTCACTGGGTCAATTCCCATTTTGGTTAGCCTTTTCTTCAGATGCGTATTCCAGTAGTTCTTGATCTCATTATCTGTTCTCTTTGGCAAGTGCGTGGCTATAGCCGACCACCTTAGTACAGGCCAATAAAGCATAACAGACACCCCACAACACAAAAAAAGTCAAAAAGCAAAGCAAAACCTGGAATCAATCAACTGCCACTAAAGTTATTGTTTTTTTTTTTATAACAAGGAAATAATCAACGATAGAAACGTAATAAACAACTTAGTAATGCCCGGGTCACGAAGCACTCGAGTAGCCTCAACGCCATGAGAAATCTGTAGGTCCAAATGTTGAACTTGAGCTCTTTTATTAGCAAGGAGCTGCAGCTGCTACTAAAGTTTTTAATATTGGATTTGTTATTCAAGCAACATTATTATTTTGATATTGTGAACGAACCGATGGAAAATAAATATATGCTGAATTATATATTGCTCCGTTGGACTTTTAAGTTTTGCATAAATAATCATTCTATTCTGGGAAATTTCATAATAAATCCTCCGAAATTTAAGTTTATGTAAATAAGCTTCTAAGGGTTGATTTTATCTGTTGTATCAATAATACAATATAACATGATTAAGGGTTCATCTACATATCATTCAAAGCTTACGAATTATCTGCATTTGATCCAAAATTTAAAATGTTATCTTTTTTTTTTAAGTTTTTTTTTTGGGGATGGGGGGGTAATCATGGTTGACCCATGTTTTTTATCAGTAAGATCAGACTAATTATTGGCAAAGAAATTATTTACTCAAGTTTGAAAGTTCAGGAGACCGTCTGTCAATTTTTCAAGAAAAGCTATTATACAAGTCTCAATATTGAAGAGGTGTAGTTGGCAAAATATAAAAACATTGACTGATACAAAAAAAAAATTAAAAATTATTAATTGGAACAAAAATGAGTTGTTATAATCTAAAATAATCAAATGAAAATAACGAAATTTGAATTATCTAACAAGAAATATGCCTGCAATATTACACGAAAGCTTTATATGTTCTAGAAATTATTATTATTATTATTATTGGTGGTGATGGTGGTGGTGATTAATCCTACATTATTCATTCATTCTAATATTGTGTGTAATATTTTTATTTTCCTGAAAAAAAAATAAATCAATCCAAACATGTTTGATCGGTCTAATTTTGACCAGTCCAATCAATCGAGTAATCAGAAGTTGTAGACCCAAATTAGACCAAGCAAAAATTTACTGAATTTTTGTCACCGAAAAAAAAAAAATTTACTGAATTTTTGGTCGAGCTCAGGAGTCCGTGTTTGATTTTCTTCATTACCTCGATAACTACAAGCAAATTTTTTTGTTATTTAACATATGGAAAATGCCAGGGAAGGAATTAAAAAAAAAAAATTGCACGATATGTCAATTAAGAACATTAAAGGCTCACATGCATTCGTTTTTTGCATTTAAAGCGGACTTGAACAAAACTTGTTGGGTGTCACTATTAAATTTATGGACATGGCAGAAAGCAAATTTGATGTCAAATTGTTGGGGATTGGAGATATGGGTCACTGACGAAATTGAGAGGCCAATGCGACATTGATATACTGCACAAGTGAGTGTCGAGAAAATAAAGAAATTACAGCTTCCGATTTGGAAGTCAGAAGTATATTCAACGAGTATTTGCAAAAAGAGTGGGAATATAAACCATTGTTCATCTATCAAACAGTACAAGGAAATTCTAATATTTCATCAACAATCAAGGGATGATCAAAAGGGAAAATACCTGTTTCCTAAGAGAGCATGGAGTTGGATGATGGTTTGCTCTTCTTGTAAACTGAACTTTCCTCTTTTAATATCAGGCCTAAGATAATTGGTCCACCTCAGCCTGCAGCTCTTGCCACACCTCTGGAGGCCTAATGTAGTACAAGATGGCAGGAGTTTCAAGTAAATTAGAACCTTAAACTGCACCCCGAACATTAAACATTTTACTGTAATTAATGAGAAAAATAAATCAGACAAAAGCAAGTTTATTACCAGCTTTTGCTGGCAAGGCTCGCCAGCTTCCATGGCCATGTTCTTCAATATAAGCTAGGAGTTTCTGATCTTCCTCGGGAGTCCACGGTCCTTTCTTTAAGCCCACCTTGTCACAGCATGGCGATCGACCCATTGTTGAAAGTGTACACACCTCTAAGGATTGTAGTAGCTTATCTTCATCTTTTTATAAACGATGGAGATGGAAGGACTTGGATCCGTCAATGAGGAGATGGGCAGGCAGAGAAGAAGAGAAAGGTGAGACTTATAGATGGGATATGAAATTATTTCGACAGATTGTAAGTGTGGGCTGTCGGTAATTACCGGAATACCCTTAACTTCCAGCTCAATTTTCTGCAGCATGTGGCTAGTTGGTCTGGTAATTTACAATGATTTGTTGAAAATATTAAAAGAAGAAGAGATGAAAAAATGTGGTGGTACCAATGCTGAACTGAGCTACCAAGTTATAGCCATTAATTCAAATGATACGTCACCAACAATTTATGGCAAAGCTAGGGCCGGTTTTAATTTTTTTTTCACCAAATGGGCCCATCGCAGTTTTCCTATTCACCCATCACAGGCATTAAACTTCTTTTATAACAAGTATGAGCACTTTTATGGGTTATTTTTATAGCGAAGAACGGTGACGTGAAGCAAACTAAAACTAGGATTCACTCCAAGAATCCTAACTTATCAGTTTCATTTATGTGGCGCTTCAAAGTTGTAAACAGTGTAAAGCATATATCTTATTTCACCTAAGCTTTTCACCACAAGTTCCATCTGAATTTTTCCTGCAACGTTTGACCAAATAGTTAACTGAAACTTTTGACTGGTGAATCCTAACTGGGTCTTCCAAGCAATCTAATATTTCTACAAACCACACTATCGATCCGCTGGGGCTCAATTACTATCAAACAAGAGAAGATACATCACTTCTAGTCCTGGCATTCGTGGCAGCTATTTGTATGTGACATTGTCGGTAGAGAGTGGATGAATCAAGTTAAATGTCAAAGCTAATTATTAGATCCAGAGATGAGGTCAGCTGTAATGTCAAATCATCTCAAAGCACAAACTAATTGATCTTGATTAGTATGTGACAGTGAATGACTTCATTTGATGACAAGCTTAGATGCTAGGATCTCTATCTAACCTTCCCTATTAATTCTCAGATATTTGAGACCGGAGCCAGATAGAGGGAATAGGAAGGAGAGGGGCGACATTAGAGGAACTTCTGTTGTGAGTGCTTCATTAGGTGTTACCTCTCTAAAGATAAATGGCAAGGTTAAAAATTAAATACCCATTTCCTTGTCGAATATGTTTTCCCTTCTCAAAAATTCAAATCTAGAACAACTGTAGTTACAAATTTGTTGTCAATAAGAGTTGATGTAAAAGGGGGGCAAAATCTTCATATGCACTCTTACGCTGTATCATTCTCTCTCCAAATATATGATTCACAAGAAACAATCCAATTTCCGAAACTTCACCCAAACGGGAAAGATTATCACCTAATTTCTTGTCAGCATTTCTCAACACAGCCCTGTTCTCAGCACCACTCTGTGAAATCACTGAGAGAAGAGTGGACCTTGATGCTAGCCTAATGAAGGGGAATCAACCGGTTTCATCACACGAGATGGAGATCACGGAGCATAATTACTTTCAAGTCCTTGCATTACTGAGTGAAGGCAACAAAAATTGCCGACGGAAAGGTCAAGGCCTAACCATCATCATGATATCTTTTACTTGCTCCATTAATTCATGTCCATTGTCCAATAATGTCACATAAAGGCGGTCCCATTCCAAAACATCTAATTAAATGAACACCATCTAATCTGAAATTAGGATGATAGAATCAAAAAGCTTAGTTATGGAATCTTAAGCTTTGGATAATGCAGTTGAGATTGACAAGAAAGCACAAATGATTCAAAGTGCACAGTCCCAGATCATGTAGAAATTTATTTCCTCACATATTCATTTAAGTACTAGTGATACATTTAGAGAACAGAAAAGGCAGATCACCAATATAAACCAAGCTGGGAAACCTAAAAGATGATTATCTCCCCGTAGTCATTAGTTACCCAGATCAGTAACTTGGGCCGACAAACACAAAGGTGGACACTTAGAGTGGTCACTGACTCACTGTAAAGGGATTTCATTAAAAACTTTCATAACATTTAAAGTGGGAGGGCATTATGGTAATCTGTGGGGAACAAGAGAAATTTATTGCGGTGGGACTCTGGGGTTGCAGAAGGGCATTTTGAATGATTTGGAGCATGGAAGGACAGAAGCAAGGTTTCGCGATGAACAAGCGCTGATGTGTGTGTGGGTGTCGGAGTGTGCAATGCTAGCTTTTCGTGGATCCAAGACTCGCATTGGCTAGGAAGGATGGTGGGGGCACCTCCTTAAATAACCTTTGATCTCTGCCAGCTCTACGTATCCTAATGGTCCAACGTAGTCTAAATGACCCCATTAATTGTGCCCATTACGCTTGTCAAAGATGTACGACTCCCACGTTATCAATAACAGAAAGATGATAAAATCAACTACAAAAATCACTTAATAAAAAGATCAAGCACAATCTCACTTGCCTTCTACCTTTCTGTGAAACCATTGGCTGTGATCTCAAGTTGTTTCAGCGTAAACCAAAAAAATCCCGAGTTACCCCGGATTTTTTAGACTCTTCTTCCCAACCAAATTATTATTTTATTTATTTATTTATTTATTTTTATTTAATTTGAGATAGCCTTCTTCAGGATTCAAGCGGCATTACAGGCTACATTCAGCAACATCCAGCTGATAAGAACAACCTAGCACTGTTGATGAATCAATATCGCAAATCACAGATATGAAAGGGATGGGAGATTTGATTTAATGTTTGAAATAGATATGAGTGAGTATTTGAGAACTATGTTCAGTAAGTTCTTGAGTACTTTAATCGTATTTGATCTATTCTGGCAAGCGAAATTTGGTACTCTGGAACATAATTTCAGGATTAGTAGAAGTAATATCAACTCATAGAGTGTCCCTTTAGCAGGAAGGCAACCAAACTACTTTCGAATCGTCACTTTATCGTACAATAGGGAAAAATGAATCAATTTCTACGAGAAATAAATGAATTTAAGCTTCATAACACCAAGGTCAATAAGGTAGGAAGCATAGCTTAGGTGATTCATGAATTCATTGAATATCATGTGCAAAAATCGAATCACCTCTCTCTGGTTTTTCTTTTTCTTTTTTAACATTTTTGGAGTAGTTTGTAGCGGGTATGCAGGTTTGTTAATTGTCATCGCCCATCATAACACCATATGCCTTTAGCAAAGATATCATTTTCACAAGAGAAAAGAGTTTCCAGTTCCGATGCCCACACATCTGATGACACCGACTTTTGAAGGTTTTTAAGCTTAATCTTGAGTAGGTTCAACCTTTTACTACATTCATGTGCATGATTATTATTGCACTTAATATGCTTCCAAATTTGGTACAGATGCTCTTGCTACTAATGAAGAGCTTTAGGCATGCATTCAATATCTGAAAATGATCTTTAAGTTTTGAACAAATGCATACTAGGTTCACATAAACACAGAGCACAGCCGTATCCGAAATTTTTCCATTAAAAAAGGAGGTGTCTAATTCAATATCATCTACATATAGCTCCTTGAAGTGTTTGGGTTATCCATCAGATAAAGCTGCAAAATAATCAATTCTATCAATTAATTTTCCCCCATTTCAAGCAAACCCATCAATCATTCGTGATAGAAAATCCTGCATAATTTATTTAGCATGAATAACCATTTTCTTGTCAAATTTTAGTCAAAATCACAAAAGGAATCCATTAATCTTCACTATGTACAGGCTCACAAGGCTGCTAAAGAAATCCATTGCTTAAATCGAGTGTTACAGAGCAAGAATCATGCCATCTAGGTTCGGGGTCTTCGTTATTTAACAAAAGGGCGAAATCCAATTAACTGATTTCAGGGAACAATCGTAAAGAAACCCCGTCGAATAAAAAGGATTTAGTTCCTAAGATATGCTGAAAGATGGAAAATAACGGAAAGAGAGGCGAGAATCACAGAGCAAGAAGCATTTTTGAGGGTTTCGAATTTTACCTCCGCCACCGCCAGTGAACTTTTTCTCTGACCCATCTACTCGTGATCGCTCGAAGCACAGCAAAAGAGAAATTGAAATTCCAGTTCCGCCGAGGATGAATGTTTTAGGCAACGGTTTCGCGCGCCAAAGCAGTCTCTTCCTCATATGGATTCACCTCATGGCTCTCAGAAATCAGAATTTTAAATTCGGGCCCTTTCGTGGATGAATTATTTGGGCCACATTGGAATTGAGAGGCCTAATACATGCCACCATGTATAGGATCGTACGACCCATTAATCAAACGGGCTTCCAACAGATTCATAATATGATTGTAATCGACTTTTCTTTTCTTTTCTTTTTTTTGAATAAAAAGGAAAAAAAATGTAATTTTTAATATTTAATCTCTCAAAAAATATCTTCAGCGATTTTTCACAATGGAAAATTAAATTCAAGATTTAAGCCATTGGATAAATAGCACATGATTAAAATATTGAGCAACAAAACTTGTGATGATTACACATTGGAATATCAAATTAAAATTCAGTGATATGTTTTTTTTTACCACATAATAGGTTTATTTTGACATACCAAATGCTACAATAAACCCATTATGTGGAAGAAATATCACTGAATTTTAATAAAACACTGAAAACACAAAAAAGGTGACGGATTACAGATCAGTGCCTCACACTCATGTCACATATTCTCTTTTGGTTATTAATAAAAATTTAGAATTGATATCTCAAAATGCGCCAAAATGAAATACTACAATAAAAATAGAATGTATAAGTCATAAATAATCTGATTCAATTTTTTAAATATTACATATAATGAATGAGAAAATATATTTATGGGTCGAACCAAGCCTTTAACCAATGATATCCCCATATGAAGGATTTTCCTACTTGAAATACATGTGATAGAGAAAATAATTAAACTAGCTAGAATGCAGTTTTGTTTCTGAAAGATGAATCAATCACATTCATATCACCAAGGTTTGCGTAATTTTTTTAATAAATTCTAATACATTCCACAAAGTCCCATGAGACTTTGTTTTTATTTTTGAAATATTTGCCATATATATATTTGAATAGAATTAAATAGTTCATAAATGTTTATTACCTAACCAAAAACATACAAATTGAATGAGGGTGGTGTAGCATTATATTGACTATTGAGTGTGAAATAACAAGAAGTACTAATTACCAAAGGAAGTGCAAGTACACAGTACAATATAAATATAAATAGGAGGATTGGCAAAAAAAA
>QFDD01014537.1:0-11265 GCA_006871305.1 Vachellia collinsii
ATCTACTATCTAAAACTCATGTGATTGGATGTAACAAGATTTTGAGCTGTTGAATACTAAATTACAGACACAAGCTTTCATTATTATGGAAGGCTATATATGACATGGTACCCCAAGACCAAATAACTTCTCTAAGCAAAAGGGGCTTGGGATTCCTTAAGACTAGCCAGAATGAAATACGAATGTTAGAAACAACTTTCACACATTGACAGCCCATAGTGACGCCATGGTCATCCCCAATATCTCTAATTACAGGCTTTTCAGATGAATGGATGGGGAAAAATTAATTGTAAATTTAAATACAAGCTTAGGAGCATCCCTGGATAAGGCTTTTGTGGTTATACGAAAATGAAATGCGCTGGGAAATGGAGCAAAGAAAACTGGATAGGCAAACCGTGATGTGAGGTGGATAGCATATATAAAAGTTACTTGGTACATAATGGAATCAAATCCCAGAAAAAACAAAGGATGTTCAAGGGATATATAATCGCGACTGGCATATTTTAAAATAAGAAACATCTACTGGCAGATCTAGGTATGAGATAAAATCCCTCATTGAAGGTACCCTAACATACCATTACCGGACACACTAATATACTATCATGGGCACTCAAGAATCGGACTCAGCCACGGAGGTCGCTTCGGTCGCTGGCGAAGGAGGAACTTCGGAGGAGGCGGTCTGAGAGGCAGAATTGTCGACATGAGAGGCAGAGGTGGATCTGGCCTTAACAGTGTCGAGCATCCGCTTGCTGATCTCCTTGGAATAGGCTTGAAGGATCTCAATGCCGTCGTCCTCAGCGGAGGCAGAACCACCAGCGGCGGTGAAAGCCTCTTCCTCGATCTGGCGGGCGACGGAAGAGGCCTCGTCAAGAAGCATAGTGCCGTAGCGCTTGGAGAGGACGGAGGGCGTAGAGAGAGTTTCGATTAAACGATTGACGACCGCATCACGGGTACGCTGGGTGGGAGGCCATATGCTGAATGAGATTCCGCCGGGTTTGTCCTTGGTGGCAGCTTGGTCTTGATTGCCCTGCGGCTGAGAGTCGTGCTCCGGTGCGGGAGCTGGGTTTGCGATTTCTGGGTCGCTCATTTTGAAATCACTGATTGGAGGAAATGAATTTGGTTCTGGATTCGCAGCCAAAAATGAAAAATGTGAGAACGGTGGGGGACTGCGATATCACCTGTTGATTACAGGAAAGGAAGGGAATGCTGAACCCTAAAAAAAGATGCGTATTGAACAGAGGGAAAGAGAGGTGCGGGGGGGAAACGGATCGGGTGTGGCGTATTTCAACAGTTGTAACTCGTAGGTGGGGTGATCACAAGTATTGGTTACCTTGAAAGCAAGATCAACGGTATGACTGGCAGCGACTCACATCACAACCTACCTCCTTCCCCTCCTGTGCTACTGACTTCTCGAATTATAATTATTATTATTTATTTATTCCGGAAACAACAAAATGAAAGTTCATTACTCATTAATAAGGATTAAAAGGATATTCAACGATTGCTTTTTCAACCGGAGAAATGGAGGAGACTCAGTTGTTAAGATCATACGGACACCAGCTTAAGATCAGTCAGAAGTTTAAGTATATTTGGATAGATATTAAATATAAGCTAAGAAAACAGACTGAAAAGAAGCCAAGTAACAGTTTGAAATTCAATATCACATTAAAACGGATGGGAAGGATGTTGGACAGGTGAAGTTTTGAATCCTTTGAAGTTAGGCATCCAATTTTGAAGTTTAATATCTATCTATTAATTATTTAATTTTGATATTAAAGATTGAAAAAATTGCTACATCCGTCATCAATAGTATAAAATCTATTTGACTTTTTTTATGAAAATTAATGAAAATAAATACATTATTTAAATGTATTTACATTTATCATTTTTCTCTAAACTAATTTATTTAACTTATAACATGATATGTAAACTAATTATATACGTAAATAAATATTTTTAAGTAGTGTGTTTAGCTTCTTTAATCTTATAAATAAAAATCAATCAACTCTTAGGGAGTATAAACTAAAAAAAAAAATCCTATTAATCAAACTAACACCATCTAGATTAGGCAATGCTGTAGAAACTGTCCTACACTCAACGTTCCTCCTAATAACATAGATATTTAGAGCTTGTTTGGATTAGCTTTTAAAATGTGATTGCCAATAATCTGATGTAAGTATGTGAACAAAGTTTTATTCATGAAAACTCTTAAACTTGTTTCATCCCGTTTGGAGAGATCCGTTCTTTCATATAGACCCAACTAGTTAAAAAAACGTGCCAGGGAAGGGAACTAAGAGGCTTTATTTGGTATTAAATAGAGCCCAATTTTAGCACCAAAATGAGCCCAATCTTGCTTTCCTGACCGGTAAAAAAAAGCCCAATTAATTATCATGTGTACTTGTGTAGCATGTAGCTAGACTGTCCAATTCGGGCTTGAGGCCTACAAATGACTATCCTTAACATAAAAGGCGCGACCCATTAATAGGTTCACCTATGTGTATAGGTTCCAACCAGCGATCAGACCCGATTGGTTCGCTCCTGTGAATCTATCTGTTCACGATGAGCCCAGTCCAAAACTCTGTCTTCGTCCCTTCCAAGTCCCAAACGGCAAACGCCCACCTCCATTCCGAATCTGTTCCAACAAACAGAAAGCACAGCTTAAACTAGTGATCGACTACGATGATCTCAATCACTTCCGCTGAGCTAAACTACCTTGTCTTCCGCTACCTTCACGAATCAGGTTGCTGCTCTTCTTTCTATATCTAATTCAATCCGTTTTTAATAATCCCAGAACGTGACAGGTTATATCAAAGTAACCGAGAGTTTTCCTTCTCTTTTTCTTTACCTTATTGTGTAACCATTTTAGGGACAGCAAAACTTATAAATAGCTATGGCTGCAGATAAAGAAACAATCGCTCCTCTACTAAAATAAACATGTTGCGGGACTTGTTTCTGGATTCAGTCAATTTGATGAATATACCTGGGACTTCTACTTTTGTTTTCTTTAACGACTTCTCTTGCTTGACTTAACCCTACTATGGTGAAAGTTAATTCGTGTTGGCTCCCTCCTAGATTCTTACATGTCATATATGTAAGTTAAAAAAATATATATTTGTTCATTTATTTTGATAGAAAGTGAAGTTGAACGTCCGTGCTTGTTTCTTTAAAAAAAAAAAAAATTTAGCTCTCTCACTTTTTTTTTTTTAAATGTTTCACTCGTTACAGGTTTTACGCATTCATCATTTGCGTTTGGGTATGAGGCAGGGATTGATAAAAGCAGAATTGATGGTAATTTAGTTCCACCAGGCGCCCTTGTAACATTCATACAGAAAGGAATTCTATATATTGAGCTGGAAGCGAACTTGAGTGACGTAAGAATTTTATTTCTTGTTATATTTCTATTGTGCATAACTTGCTGATTATGTGCTTAAGGACCTTAAGCTGATTGGTGTCTTTTTAGGTATATCCAGGGTGATGCAGACGCAGAAGACGATTTCTCATTTCTACGACCTCTTGACCTCATTACAAAGGATCCTAATGAACTACGCAATATGGCTGAAGCCAAAAGGGCAAATCTACGTCAACAAAAGTTTGAAGCAAATAAAAAGGTGAATGACTTCAGTCAAAACACTGCAAGTGAACAAGCCCGGGAAATGGACAACGAGGGCAAGGAAAGGGAAAATGAACATGAAAGTGATAAAACAAACCGAGAGAAAGAAGCGAAACAAGAAAAGGATGAATATAGAGAAATACAGCATTCAGATCAAAAGGATGCGGAGAGGGATGAAGATAAGATTATAGCTGAAAATTTAGAAAATGGAACGTGTGGAGGTGAATATGAATAAATTGTTTTCTTTCATTGTTTATAATTGGCTGTTAATTTTGATTGATAGCATCCTGGAAAGCAAGTAAATTTTTTTATGGCATAGGACCTGAGCCAATGGAGATCTCCCAAAGCTCCACGTTTTTGCCTAGTGAGATTCCAACCTGTGAAGTAAAAATTTTGGAAGGTCATACCTCTGAGGTTTGAACTTATCTGTTTTATTTTCTAGTTGTTTCCCCCCTGTATGGAATGTTGAATGTCATTTTCATGCTGACAGGTTTTCGCTTGTGCATGGAATCCATCAGGGTCGCTTCTTGCATCTGGGTGAGTACAACAAAATGTATAAAGGAGACATAGTTTTTTTGGAAATGCTTCCTCACTGATGGTGTTCATCCATTGATTAAATAATTGCATCATGCTTTTTGAATAATAGAGTTGTTTGGTTTCATAATTTTCTTTTTGTTCATATAACTGTCCTTTCATTTCTCTAATTTATCAAATTTAAACTGTGTCCTACTCATTTAGCTCCTACCAGCTTGGCACACATTTGAGAATAATTTTTAATTATCGAGGACCTCAAAATTGTGCTTGTCGGTCTGAGACAATGACAATATGAATTGATGTGAGCTGGTTATAACTCTCAATTCTGGATTTTGTTTTTGTAATTGGTATTGATAGAAATCTTCCATTCATCTAGATAATATTCACTTTGGTATTGAATGCAAGGCATGTATCTATCTCTCTTCAACTCAAAAAAAAAATATGGCCATGCTCATCTCTATCTACTTTCATCTATATCTTTATGAGTGATAGCTAAAATTTGATTTTAGAAATTAGATGATAGTATGATTGCATTGAGTATGTGAGTAGAATTTCAATCATAGTTGTAAGAGATGTTTTGAATTAAAATAATTCAAAGCAGTCGCTGAGATAGTGGCACTTCTGTCATAATTACTTAATTTCTTTTCTTGGGACTAGTCATGTTACGAAAATATTATAATGTTTGATTTGCATTTAGATCTGGAGATTCAACAGCTCGGATTTGGAAAATTGCGGAAGGACCTATTAACACTAGCGTACAAAATGAACCAAAAAATGTTGTGGTACTAAGGCACTTTAAGGGAAGAACTAGTGAGAAAAGCAAGGATGTGACGACACTTGACTGGAATGTATGTATAGTTAACAATATGATGGTTGAACAATCACAATTTACTTTTACTTTTTCGATACCTTGCAATGGTAGTTTTAGTCTTGATTTGTCTCAGAATGTTTATACCATGCTTCTATTATGTAGGGGGATGGGACATTACTGGCGACTGGTTCTTATGATGGTCAAGCAAGAATATGGAGTAGAGATGGTAATATTTTTCATAATATTCTACTGAAAATATGAATGTCTTCATGAACTTTTTGTCTTCTTTTAACGATGGATCTTGTAATTCTCGTCCTTTATGTTATTGACTCATATCTTGCCTGTGATATTATATAGGAGACTTGAAGAGCACTTTAAACAAGCATAAAGGTCCAATATTTTCTTTGAAGTGGAATAAGAAGGGGGATTATCTTCTTAGTGGCAGTGTTGATGCAACTGCTATTGTATGGGATATAAAGACTGGGGAATGGAAGCAACAATTTGAATTTCACTCTGGTAAATTTCCTTTTGCATGTTTTTTGATGGAAAAAACTCTTATCCGTAATAATTATTCTGGAACCTTTTCAGCTCCGACTCTTGATGTAGATTGGCGAAACAATGTTTCTTTTGCAACATGTTCCACAGACAACATGATACATGTGTGCAAAATTGGAGAGAATCGGCCAATCAAAACTTTCTCAGGGCATCAGGTATCTCCTTCGTCATTCGCTCTGATATTTTTACAATCTGTGTGCAATGATATTATGACCTTCCATCTGGAGATTTGTATTTATCATTGATCATAAGGAAGGTTCTTTCTCTGCATTAATTTTATTGAGAAATTCCAAATCTCTTATGTTTCAGGGTGAAGTTAATGCTATCAAATGGGATCCAACAGGCTCTTTTCTGGCCTCTTGCTCAGATGATCACACTGCCAAAGTAATCAGCACGAAATATTTAAATTGGTCTGCTTAGTTATCATATCATAAACACACCAGGGTGGAGCATACGTTCACTTTATAAAAATTTGAGACCAGTGGAAATAGCCTGATCTGGTGGAAGATAATTGGATGTCATTAATTATTTATTTTTCCCAATTGCGTTGATAGTCTCATAAGTTGAGATCTGAATAGCACATTGCACACATGAGAGAGACAGAGAGATAAGAGTACCTTCTATGTAAGTCATGGTGATCAGGTATTATGAAACCTGACTTTGTGCTTTTAAGGATTTTCATGGATTTATGATTTGTGAAATTACCATGCAGATTTGGAGTCTGAAGCAGGACAGGTTTTTGTATGATTTGAAGGAACATGTAAAGGTATGCAAACATGTTGGCAGGCATGTAGTTGTTTTCATGTTTTCCCTCGAAACTCTTCTCAAGAAAGCTATGGTCCTTTTAGGAGATATATACCATTCGGTGGAGTCCTACTGGCCCCTGCACAAGCAACCCCAATCAGCCATTAGTTCTAGCAAGGTTAGTGTGCTTCTATTCTAGTACATGAGCTTGGCATTAAGGAGAGTGTGTGTGTGTTTGTAGTAGTTTCTTGTGAATGCTCTGTTTTTTAATAGCCAACTGAATCTTGTAGCTGGGGCTATTTTCTTTTAAGCAGTGCCTCTTTCGACTCTACGATAAAGTTGTGGGATGTGGATCAAGGAAAGTTACTGTACAACCTAAATGGTCATAGGTGCGTGAACTAGGTCAAGTTGCAACACACACACTCGCCCTTCTGCATATGCAGGAGCGGATGCTTGCATACATTTATTCCGATTCATACGCTAAAATTGAATAAAATTTGTTCTGTTTTTACCTCTTCTTTTAATGGAGAATGCAGTGTTGTATTTATCATGTATGCAACATGTCAAATTTCATATTCCTAAGCCCTCAAAATTTTCAGCCCATCTATCTATTCATCCTCCACATAAACTGCCTAAATGGAAAATGTTTGAACAGGATGAGAAGCCTTGTTTAGCAAATTATGATATTTTGATACTTGCTTTATGTTGCAACTCAGGGATCCAGTATATTCCATTGCATTCAGCCCAAATGGTGAGTATCTGGCGAGTGGCTCCATGGATAAATGCATGCATATATGGTCTGTGAAGGAGGGGAAAATTGTGAGGACATTTACCGGAAGTGGTGGGATCTTTGAAGTTAGTTGGAACAAAGATGGCGATAAAGTTGCCGCTTGTTTTTCAGACAATATTGTCTGTGTCTTGGACTTGCGAATGTAGAGCCTTGCTATTTATCATCTAGTAATTATTACTTGTAGCTGCTGCGCTGCGCCACTGGCTACATTTTTGTTCCTGGCCTATGCCTTTCTGCTTGTGCTCGCCCAGTTAATTGGCAAGGTGAGATGGAAATGGAAAAGGATGCCCATCCAGAAATTGGCATACCCGCATTTTACCATGCATGTGCATGCAGGACACAGCGCTGATGAAATAGTAGCAGATCATTTTGTGGAATTAGGGAATCATATGCAAATGAAATACAAGATTTATTTTCTTTGATGATTTTTTTTTTCCACTTTCGCTACAGGGCCTCCGCCGCCACCATAATTATTATTTATTATTATTATTACTACGATTACGATTATGATTGTATGGGGAAAGGCCATAAGGATGTCATGATTGTAAAGCATGCAATAGTCTATCAGCACATTTAATCACTTAATAGCAGACGTAATTATCTATGACTAACTAGGCCTCCATCGCTAACTCTAATTTCTTTTACTTAATCAATCGAACAGTAGCTCATATGACTGCAGTTAAATTGTGCTTCTTGTATATTTATATTTTCCTTGTTTTATTCTTTGTAGTCCTTCTAGGTAACTGATTACTATCATGAACATCCATAGAGAAATTTAATTTTCTTTCAACAATTGTTTATTATTAAATAAATCAGGCACCGGCCGCCCTTTATTTAAAAAATTTAAGTACCCAGTGCATTGCATGGGATATTCATTAGCTTTATTAAATAATATATAGACAGGTTCTACATTCTATGCACCTTAGACAAGCACCATTTATTTATTTATACTGGAATCCAGTGCTGTCCACCATATACTGTCCGCCTTCATTTCATGGACTTCCAGCTTTTCCATTAACGCATGCCAGAGATCTCATGACATTTGAACAACATATCTGGTTTTGCAAGGATCAAACAATTTCAGTTCTTACCTCTAAGAACCCACAAATTCTTCGGACCAACAATGAGATTGCTTTTAGCTTGAAGAATTGATCCCCAGGGCCACATTGATGAATTTATAATTCTTCAACGAAAATGCAACAGGAGTGGCATTGCCTAAATATGTGAGCCTGCAACGCTGTAATTCAACTGAGCCAAGTCCTAAAATGCCAATGGAATCACATGAAACTAAACAACAATTTCTTTGTTGATACATATCATAAAAGATTCGATAGGATTTCACATTAACAGTCTAGGCCTAACATGAAGCTAACAAGTGGAAAAAGAAGAAGAAAATACAAAGCTACCAATCATTCTCTATAAGGAAATAAGAGTAGGAGATATTGTTCTGTACACGTGAACATGGACAACCGATTGCGAGCTAAATTATAAGACATTTCGTTCACTGTAGATAAGAGCAATCAAGGGAGAAAATTGGTACATAGCTTTCTCCTATACACACAAATAAACCAACGCTTGACGGAATTCTCCCAAAGAATACTCTAAAAACGCTTCACAAACTACAATCTACGTCAGTTAACATAATGGCTTAGCATTAGGGCAACCACTCCAATGATCATCATCCACCAAAAAAAAAAAAAAAAATCATCTTCTGCTATTTAAAACTTGCCTTCTCAGCCTATGCCAACAGTTGAAGCCTAGGTCATGGCCACAATTCCCTAATGATCTGTCTCTGTAACTTCAAAATAAGAAAGAGGTATCTCTGGAGGAGAAGGCGTTGTTGCAACACATTTGAACTGTTTCCAAAACAACCAATACAGCTGGAATCAGAATAACTTCCCCCAACGCTAAAAAGTGGGAGGAGGGTAGAAATTAGTTCAAAATCTTGCCTTATGCTGTTTATATTTATCTCTTACAGCTAGCAAAGACCCGCCTCTCCTGCTGAGATACAAGTCATGAATGACCAATACACAGTCCTTCAAGTCAGATGATTTATACCCTGAGTGTAGATGGAGCGTGGAATTCTGGAAAAAAATTACATCACTCAGTAATTGACTCCAGAGTAAAAGTTAATGTTACAAGACAAGGTTGCAACAGAGTTATTACCCAAGGATGAGTCTTTGGGCTTAACATAAATCTAGCAAGAAATACAACGGAGGCTGCCACCAAGGAAGGCAAGAACTTCACACAACTATAGTCCAACAAACTGAGCTCCGCAAGATAGTAAGTAAGGAATTCAAACTGGAGTTCAGAAGCCTGTGTCATAAGAACAGGAATGCTACGCTCGTGAACTTACCATACATGACATACCCAGAGGTGACAAAGTGTGGCATTGTGTAAATGACAGACCATCCTACCTCATAATTCTCCAGAGCAGCCCTACTGAATCTTCTGCAGACACAGTAAAAATTTTATGATGAGCAATTGTACAACTAACAAAATATTATTCTAAACAATAGGAAACAAAAAACCAGTCAAGCATTCATGCCTTAGAAATGTCTTCACTGTAGGATATCCCAATTCATATTTCAATGACTTGAGTATTTCAGCCTCCATGGTTACAACCTTTAGATTCAATAAGGCTGTTAGGAGTTAGTAACAACAAAAGGAAATTGAAATAGGAGAAGCAGAATGAAAGACGAAAATCACCTCTTCCTTGGTGTATGTGTTGTCGGTAATGTAACAAAACTCTTCCACCTCAGGAGGCTTGATCTCCTCATATTTTCTGGTGGCACAATAAAAAAAAAAAAAAAATCTAAGCAGTAAGTCAGGGAGATGATAATAATAAAGAAAATTGTATCTCGATTTTAAGAAATGTAAAGTATTTAATCACTCACGAGGCAATTAGCATCGAAGAAACACCCAGTAACTGCAGCTTGTGCCTACTGAGAGCATTTAAAGATAGATATTTGTCGATATAAGCAACGGTGAGATAAAGAGTGTCTGAAACAAGCTTGTATTCCTCCGCAACTTCCACCAACCAATCTACCAGAACGCCTCTCATATTAGGATTAAGATCCCTCTGAACTTTTTTTATGTAATCAGGTAACGGCCTTCTTCTGGGATTCGCCTGACCCAGATGGTTAAAATTAGTGAAGCAGAACCTTTTAGAGAAATGGAAGTTTCTGACAGCCCTTTAATTTAATGGCGAACTTTTCCAGAAATCCCAATAACCATAACGGGTAAAGAGTCGAAATCCAAGTCATGGGCTTGAATTCGCTTAGTTTAACAAGGACTGAAACCCTAAGGCTGGTGCCAATTCCAAATTGTATCTAATTCACCAAAAATTTATGGTGACCATCCATGAAGAAAAATAACAGCGAAGTGAAGATGATACATCAGACAAAAAAAATCACTAGATTCATCCATTCGCGGGTTGAAGACCAGATAAAAACCAGGTTAAAATATTTCCTGATGCTGACTTCTATAATAGACACAGATCCCAGTCTTAAAATCAAAATGAAATTAAAGCTTAACCTTTAAGCCTTCCCCTTATAAACAAGAATAGTGACCCACATGTGTAATTTCTAACATTGTGAAAACAACCCAAATACTCAGTTATACCAAATAAAGCGAGCGACAAATGAAGCCGCACCCTCTTACCTCCAATTTTCGGAGATACTCGTAAATATCAGAAACATAAGGCACAACCAATTGAGGGTCATCAGTGTCGTTGAAGTTGGACGGTGGCGTGACGGTTGCGGGTTGCACTTTTCTGAGTTTCCTCTTGACTCTGCTACTTTTGTCCCTCTGAATCTCTTCCCCAGGGCATCGTTTCTCTGGCACGACAACATTTGACAAGTTGGTGAGCTCCCCCAACACCACGCGCTTCTTGTTGGCAACTTGCAGTTGTTCAGCAATGGCGGCGGCGGCCCTCTTCTTGGCTGCCCGAGGGGCCCTCCCGCAATTCTCTTGATCGGACATGGTGGCAAGAATGAGTTTCACGATTGAAGAGAGATAGAGAGAGAAGGAAAAAATAAGAAATAAATGTTGAGAGGACAAGCGAGAGCGTATGGTTTTTGAAAGTTTTGCAGGGATTACTGTTCCCGCTTACACGGGCATTTCAGATTTCAGCCAAGGGGGAACCAGAAAGCGTTTAACTTTTCACCAAAACTTATTTGCAGTCCCGCTAGACCCAACATCCTTGGGTTTGTGAGAGGG
>QFDD01014545.1:0-10009 GCA_006871305.1 Vachellia collinsii
TGCATTATGACCTCTTCATTCGAATGAAATGAAAATTCATTCGAATGAAGAGGAACCTGCCCACTGAGCTTTCAGAGTGTCATTCGAATGAGTCCTGAAAGCATTCGAATGAGATGCTCATCTCCAGCATATCCGAATGAGGGGTCGAGATATCCACTGCATTATGACCTCTTCATTCGAATGAAATGAAAATTCATTCGAATGAAGAGGAACCTACCCACTGAGCTTTCAGAGTGTCATTCGAATGAGTCCTGAAAGCATTCGAATGAGATGCTCATCTCCAGCATATCCAAATGAGGGGTCGAGATATCCACTGCATTATGACCTCTTCATTCGAATGAAATGAAAATTCATTCGAATGAAGAGGAACCTGACCACTGAGCTTTCAGAGTGTCATTCGAATGAGTCCTGCAAGCATTCGAATGAGATGCTCATCTCCAGCATATCCGAATGAGGGGTCGAGATATCCACTGCATTATGACCTCTTCATTCGAATCAAATAAAAATTCATTCGAATTAGTGGACACGAAATTGAGGTTTTCATGCACAGCAAAACACATTATTATTCGAATGAGACATTTGTTCATTCGGATGACAGTGTACGGTAACAGCTACATCCTCTGACACGCCATCCCATTCTAATGACCCTTCCCGATGCGCTTCTCTTAGATACCTACAATGGATACAAGGATAAGTATGCTATAAATTCCTCCATACCATTGTCAAATAGTTATTTGTCTCGTCGATTGTCATCCATTTCTTCTCCAAAAACCAAAACAAAGAAACCCTATACATCGCTCCATAAACCATCTATCTGATTCAGCTATAGTTCGTGTGAGAATGCCAGGTGAACCTTCTCCTTCTCAACCTCCAACCAAGAGGTCCAAAGGATCTCACAAGGCCAAGCCTTATAGGCCTAAAGTGCAACAGGATGCTTCTCCATTGAAGCCCCTTAAAATCCATGACGATGTGCACCCCCAACCGAAAAAGAAAGATGTCCCTAAAGGGAAGGGGAAGAAGGTTGTGGTTGCATCTCTGCAGCATTCATCCGATGATGATGCAGAACAGTTCACTGTGGAGCAACAGAAATAGGAGGAAGAAGCAGCAGAGAAGCTTGTGCGTGAAACTTTGAAGATCAGTAAAGGAAGTCGGCATGCTGCTGCTGTCAAACAACCATCAAGGAGACATGCTAGTGAAAAAGGGAAGGAAACTTCAAAGTCCATTGCGCCATCAGATTCATCCATAGGACAACCATCACAAACCCAAGGATCAGTAGCATCTGATGCAACAGCTGAAGAATTTGATCCTCCACAAGGGTTTGTCTCTGCTGCTGTGAAACCCAATGACCAAGCACGATATGATTCTTATTTTGCTAAAAGGAAAATTTGACATGCAATTTACATTGACTTGCAATATCTGAGAGATGAATTGAAAAGGTATTTGTATGACTTTCTAAGGCAATATGAACCCTGGATTGGGAATCACCTATCATTCAGTCCCAGTGTAGTAAGAACCTTCTACTGCAATATGAAGCCTGTAGACATAGTGGACAATGAGGGTGAAGTTGTGGAGAAAAGGTTAGAGACTTGGGTGAGAGGGAAAAAATTTGAACTCTCTGCCAAAATGATCAATAGGTGGCTTGGAGTACAAAACCCACCAGAAGATGGTTTTGTGGAAAGGTCTGACAAGCAAGTGTTGGATGTCTTAAAGCCTGATGGTGCTCCCAAAGGGTTGACCTTTAAGCCTAGCTCCATGTCTGAGGAAAATAGGATCCTCTGGTACATTTATACAAGAGCAATTATCAGCAAAGGAAATAACTTCACTAGCTTCACTCGAAGGGATTATGGTCTCTTTGCATCAGTAGTAGCCAAGGATGTGAGGAATTTAGAGTGTATGATTATGAATGAACTCATCCTGTGGAGAGAAAATGCCATTGGTTCAAGTTCTCTACCATTTCCTCATCTCATCTCCTTATTCCTAGACAAAAACAAAATATGGTATGTGGACCCATCAGATGAGATTGTCAGAGTCCCCAGATTAGGTAGAACTCAAATTTCAAAGATGGGTCTCACACTCCCTCCAACAGGTGCAGAAGGAGAAGGTCAGGGTAAAAGGAAAAGGAAGAGGGCAGAGGCAATGGATGAAGTGCAGTCAACCAGAGGTGCCACTCCTGAACCTCCAACTGCACTTCAGGACATTGTTAGCAGTGTTGTTCGAGAAGCACTAGGCACCATTCTCTCTTCACACTTGCATATGATGGAACAACACACTAAAGAGATGAAAGGACTGTTCAAGGTCATGGATGCTGGGAATACAGCACTGATGGAACTGATGAGGACTCAAATTCAGCAGACTCAAGACCTCTCTGACAGGCTCAAAGCATTTGAAGCTCTTCTACCCACACCTGAGCCCTCCCATCAACCATCACCTCCATCTGAGCCAACCTCAGCCCACCCTAATGAAGTTGACCCTGTGCCTCATCCTTTCACCCATGACATCCAGCCCAAACTCCCTTCTCCACCCAGTTCTTCAGGTCATCCATCTCCATCCCATATTTCCAGACCAACTTCTCCTGATGAAACAACAACCTCATCTGTGTCCAAAACTGACCATGGATTGCTCCATGAGACTGACATCTTGATTGACCAAGTTCTAACATCTCTTGGTCAAGAAACCTCTGATGTACAAGTACCTCCACCAGAAAAACCATATATTGAGCCTTCTTTATCACCCCCCTCCATGCTTCCTCATGGTGCCAACAAGGTGGAGGAAGAACAGTCAGAGCGCAGGTCTAAGGATAAGGAAACATTGCAGGAGAAAGAGAGGACAGAGGATCAGTTGGAGGATGTACACATGTCAGAGCAGAAGTCATCTGAAGTCTCAAAATTGTATGGGAAAGAGAAGCTAGAGGACAAGTCAGATGAAAAGGAAACATTGGAGGAGAAATAAAAGGCAGATGAGGATTAGACAATAATTGTTTCATTTGGATGACTCTTCCCTATGTACTCCTTCTTTTGCACAGTACTGATGTTTTGTAATGTTTGAGCAATATTATTTTGGCAAATTTATGTTCCTGCATTGGTATCTCCTGATTGATGCTATGAAATGTTCCAACTTCAATGCCATATGTCTATTGTTACTGTGTTGCTATGCATTGGAATCATTTTAAACCTGCTGCACTGAAAAAGTCCCACATATCTGTCTTCACATGCAATATTCAACTCTCCCATCTCATTAAACGTCCTTCCATCATATTAAAGGGCAATAATGTTTCATTTAATGGTCTTCAAGATTTCAGGATTGAAAAGTGAAGGACAGTATACATTAATGATGAACTGCTATGACATTCGTAAAACGCATTCAAATGAGTTACCCTTCATTCGAATGACAGCTCTGATCTGTGGCTATATACACCAGAAACAATTGAACACACATTGCATTTCCAGCAGTTCCATTCGAATGAAAGATGATTATTCGAATGATGTGCGCAGATGAGTGGTCAAATTTATGAATTTCATTCGAATTCTTATAAATCTTATTCGAATGTGGTTCTTCATTTTCCAGGTTTTACATTTGGTAAAAGCATTCGAATAAACAGTCCCATTCGAATGACACCGCTCATTCTCACCATATTCGAATGCGCGTCCACTAGAAATTCGAATGAACAAAGAATGTCAATGAATGACATTGGATATCCGAATGTGACCTGCAAAATGAGTATTCAATATCTAAAATGTCATTCGAATGAGGTTCAAGCATTCGAATGATTGAAGGATTACGCCATGAAATTCCTCGAATCCATTCGAATGTGTTATTTTATCACACATTTTCCATTCGAATGACAACTCGAGATACTTGTGAATTTTATTATTGCCATTCGAATGAACCAGTGAAGTCATTCGAATGAGGGTAGCGGAGTACGCTTTAATAATAAATATTTTTTTTATTAGGTAGGGCAATATTGACATTTCACCGCAATTTTCCTACCATATTTTATCCAACCAAACAAAAATTTTCCCATCAAATCATTTTCTATTCCAATGCATGCCAAACAAAAAATTTTCCATTCCATTCCATTCCATTCCCATAGATTCTTTTATCCAAATGCGCCCTAACTCTGTAAGAGAGAAGGAGGAGAGTGTGGGATAGGGCTAGCCGCCTGGGTTAGGTGAAGACTGTAAGAGAGAAGGAGGAGAGGTGATGTGACATAAGAGAAGGAAGATAGGTGATTTGAAAGGAAATTGTGGGGCTCAGCCAAGCTTCAAAAAATTGGATCGGACACTGAACCGGTCGAGGCAGTGAATCAAGGGTTAGTGGGTCAGATCGGGGTCAAACCGGGGTTAGACCAGCCATATTAAAATAATGACATTTAATTGATAATATTAAAATATAATACTTTTAATAATGCTTAATTTCAAAATATTCATCTTTATCAGTTAAAATCTTTTAGTCATTGTAATTAGTAATCATTCATAATAAAAAAACATCATTAAAATTCATTCATCAACCATAAAACGTTAAAAATCAATCATAAAAAAAAACATGTTTGTAGTAAAAAAAAAGGAAGGAAGAAACACCATCTAATTATTCCCTTTGTCATTAAATATTAATAAAAACAATAAAAAAAATAGAGAAATTGAATTAAGGTTCAACACAAGAAAATTAATATCAGAAAGGTCTCAAAGGTTGCTACTGATAACTCATTCACTTGTCAATGATGCTTTTTTACTTACTAATAAAAATCTTTTGAGAACTTTTTAATATTAATTTTTTTGCGTGGGACCTTAACATAATTTAAAAAAAAAAAAAGCAAATGAAGCATATAAAAATTTTTTAAAAAAATATATATGTGACCCGGTCAACCTGGTTTTTTACCGGGTTGAATTTGGGTTGATCCGGGTCAACCCGATCCCCAAATTTTTGTTAGACTGGACCGGTCGGTCCGGTCCGATTTTTTTTATCATTGGGCAGTTGTTCTTTTAAATTAGTAGTAAGAAGAATTACTTTTTTTTTTTGCCAACCCGAAGAAGATTAGAATTTTTTTTTTTTGCCAATAGTAAGAAGAATTGCTACTTCAACCCTTTGCTGCACTTATCCGTGAAAAGTTGTGGCAGCGTCTTTCAGTCCCATTTCATCCATTTTGGGAGACTAACAAAAAGCATTCTTGAAATAAAAGAGATGCTTTTCATATTTTTTTATTTTTTACAAACTTACATTTTATTTTTCTAATTCTTTCTTTATTGGTAATAAAATTTAGCATTTACTTTATTGTGTGAATGTATGATGGGACTTAATTTTTTAATTTTTTTTATTTATCATTGGTTTGATTTTCAGTTTGACTTTGATATGACCTATTGACTTTGACACACTTACTTATCCAGTTCAGTCACCAATCTGTGTTCCTGAACCTTGCTTTTGTTTTTAGGAAGCTAAATACATTATTTAAAAAATTTATTTATTTATATATTATTACATTGTATATCAGTTTATAATTCAGACAACATAATTTTTGGGAAAGAAAAGATAAATATAATATTCAAAGTAATTTATTCAACTTCATTAATCTATCTGAGAAAAGTCAACTGGCTCCTATTTTAAAAATTGAAGGTAGTAGACTATATATATAGAGGTCAATTAATTGATATATTTTGTTTGATATCAAATTTACGTGCAATGTTGCTGCGACATGCTGCTGCTGGGTTATGGAATTTTGCTGTGCATGTTGAATATTCTTAAAGAGTTAATCAATCATGACTATTAAATATAAATGTCTCCTCTTTGAGACAGGTTGAATAGGGCTCACCATTTTTATTATGCATTAATAAGCATAATAATAAAAAGGTTAATAATGCTTCAAATTTATTTAGGTAAGCAGAATCTGATTTTAGTTAATTATTGCATGATCTTAAATTTCAAAACTACTAGTTATATACAATAATTAAGATTAAGATTAAGATCTATAGCGACTCGGGAAGAGTAAATTAACAAATTTTAGTCTTGTTGAAATTAAATACCAAACTTGAGAAATGTTAGTAGACTAAACTTCATATATATGTGTGTGTGTGTGTATGTATATAGACAGACACACACAAAACATGACAATTAACATGAAGATTCATACCAAATCTCATCCATTAAGGAATTGTCTGCAAAAAGGGGAAATAACATATCACCTATTTTTTCTAACTATTTGTTGTATTATTCTTCGTGGTAGGTGCGTACTTAGGAGACTTTGATGGCTAATTAACCTGAAACCCGCGAATTGGGTTTAGACCAATTGAATGACTAATTATCTTGATTAATTAACCATGGTTGAGAGACTGAGACTCACATATAAATGTGTGAAAAACTGGGTAGTTTAGCCAATGTGTAGTTTACTTTCAGATTTCCTTCGGTTGTTTTTCTAATCTTTTGTGACCTAACTTTTCAGATTCAACTGTTCTTTATAGTCTCTGTCACAACGCATGATGTGATAACTTTTATTTTTCTAATTCTTACTTTATTAGTAATAAAATTTAGTATTTACTTTATTGTGTGAATGTATGATGTGACTTAATTTTTTAATTTTTTTTATTCATCATCGATTTAACCTTCAGTTTGATTTAGATATAGCCTATCGACCCCTTAACCCACTTACTTATCCAGTTCAATCACCGATCCATGTTCCCGAGCCTTGCTTTTTTCTTTAGGAAGCTAAATATATTATTTAAAAATTTTTATTTATTTATATATATTATTACATTGTATATCAGTTTGTAATTCAAACAACATAATTTTTGGGAAAAAAAGATAAATATAATATTCAAAGTAATTCATTCAACTTCATTAATCCATTTAAGAAAAGTCAACTGGCTCCTATTTTAAAAATTGAAGGTAGTTGAATATATATATAGAGGTCAATTAATTGGTATATTTTGTTTGATATCAAATTTACGTGCAATGTTGCTGCGATATGCTGTTGCTGGGTTATGGAATTTTGCTGTGCATGTTAAATATTCTTAAAGAGTTAATCAGTCATGACTATTAAATATAAATGTCTCCTCTTTGAGACAGGTTGAATAGGGCTCACCATTTTTATTATGCATTAATAAGCATAATAATAAAAAGGTTAATAATGCTTCAAATTTATTTAGGTAAGCAGAATCTGATTTTAGTTAATTATTGCATGATCTTAAATTTCAAAACTACTAGTTATATACAATAACTAAGATTAAGATTAAGATCTATAGCGACTCGGGAAGAGTAAATTAACAAATTTTAGTCTTGTTGAAATTAAATACCAAACTTGAGAAATGTTAGTAGACTAAACTTCATATGTGTGTGTGTGTGTGTAGACACACACACACACACACAAAACATGATAATTAACATGCAGATTCATACCAAATCTCATCCATTAACGAATTGTCGGCCAAAAGGGGAAATAACATATCACCTATTTTTTCTAACTATTTGTTGTATTATTCTTCGTGGTAGGTGCGTACTTAGGAGACTTTGATGGCTAATTAACCTGAAACCCGCGAATTGGGTTTAGACCAATTGAATGACTAATTATCTTGATTAATTAACCATGGTTGAGAGACTGAGACTCACATATAAATGTGTGAAAAACTGGGTAGCTTAGCCAACGTGTAGTTTACTTTCAGATTTCCTTTGGTCGTTTTTCTAATCTTTTGTGACATAACTTTTCAGATTCAACTATTCAATATAGTCTCTGTCACAACGCATGATGTGATTGTGGTGGTGGTAATGATGATGATGATAAAAGAAGCAAAAAAAACCATGATGAATAAGAATATAACCATTTGTTGCGATTGCTTGAATTATATTTGATCGTGTATTTACGGGAAGGAATTAATCTTTCTTTCTTTTTTCCCCTTAACAAAAATTTCCTACTAGAATGACAACTAAGTCTATGTCTCAAAATATGAAGTAGTGGAGGTTTCTATTTTGCTTCTCTTCCTTTTCTCCGCAAATAACACAAATCAATTTGGCGTTTGGAAAATATAGCGCCCAAAACTAGAGTCATTCACACAAAAAAGGGCAAAACAATCTTCTTTATCACTATAAAACCATGTGAAAACAAATAGAAAACATGCTCATGTGATTGAAGCACTTGACATCATGGATATACATGTGAGAGTGATCATAAAGAAATGTCGAAAATAAATGGAGTGATTTAGAATATTGAGTCTTAACAACAATGTATTTTGGGGGATCTTTTTCTTATTTTCACACAAATATGAAGTAATGGAGGTTTCTATTTTGCTTCTCTACCTTTTCTCCGCAAATAACACAAATCAATTTCTGGTTTGGAAAATATAGCGCCCAAAACTAGAGCCTTTCACACAAAAAAGGGCAAAACAATCTCCTATATTACTATAAATTCATTTGGAAAAAATAGAACACATGCTCATATGTGATTGGAGCACTTGACATAATGGATATATGTGAGAGAGTGATCATAAAGAAATGTCAAAAATACATGGAGTGATTTGTAATATGGAGTCTTAACAACCGTGTATTTTGGGGGATTTTTTTTTTTGTTTTCACACAAATATGAAGTAGTGGAGGTTTCTAGTTTGCTTCTCTTCCTTTTCTCCGCAAATAACACAAATCAATTTGTGGTTTGGAAAATATAGCGCCCAAAACTAGAGCCTTTCACACAAAAAAGGGCAAAACAATCTCCTATATTACTATAAATTCATTTGGAAAAAAATAGAACACATGCTCATATGTAATTGGAGCACTTGACATAATAGATATATGTGAGAGAGTGATCATAAAGAAATGTCAAAAATACATGAAGTGATTTAGAATATGGAGTCTTAACAACCGTGTATTTTGGGGGATGTTTTTCTTATTTTCACAAAAATATGAAGTAGTGGAGGTTTCTATTTTGCTTCCCTTCCTTTTCTCCGCAAATAACACAAATCAATTTGTGGTTTAGAAAATATAGCGCCCAAAACTAGAGTCTTTCACACAAAAAGGGCAAAACAATCTCCTTTATTACTATAAATCCATTTGGAAAAAAATAGAATACATGCTCATATGTGATTGGAGCACTTGACATAAGCGATATACGTGAGAGAGTGATTGTAAAGAAATGTCAAAAATACATGGAGTGATTTCGAATATGGATTCTTAACAACCGTGTATTTTGGGGGATCTTTTTCTCATTTTCACAAAAATATGAAGTAGTGGAGGTTTCTATTTTGCTTCTTTTCCTTTTCGCCACAAATAACACAAATCAATTTGTGGTTTGGAAAATATAGCGCACAAAACTAGAGTCTTTCACATAAAAAGGGCAAAACAATCTCCTTTATTACTATAAATCCATTTGGAACAAAATAGAACACATGCTCATAGGTGATTGGAGCACTTGACATAAGGGATATACGTGAGAGAGTGATCGTAAAGAAATGTCAAAAATACATGGAGTGATTTAGAATATGGAGTCTTAACAACCGTGTATTTTGGGGGATCTTTTTCTCATTTTCACACAAATATGAAGTAGTGAAGGTTTCTATTTTGCTTCCCTTCCTTTTCTCCGCAAATAACACAAATCAATTTGTGGTTTGGAAAATATAGCGCCCAAAACTAGAGTTTTTCACACAAAAAGGGCAAAACAATCTCCTTTATTACTATAAATCCATTTGGAAAAAAATAGAACACATGCTCATGTGTGATTGGAGCACATGACATAATGGATATACGTGAGAGAGTGATCATAAAGAAATGTCAAAAATACATGGAGTGATTTAGAATATGGAGTCTTAACAACCGTGTAATTTGGGGGATCTTTTTCTTATTTTCACACAACTATGAAGTAGTGTAGGTTTCGATTTTGCTTCTCTTCCTTTTCTCCGCAAATAACACAAATCAATTTGTGGTTTGGAAAATATAGCGCCCAAAACTAGAGTCTTTCACATAAAAAAGGGCAAAACAATCTCCTTTATTACTATAAATCCATTTGGAAAAAAATAGAACACATGCTCATATGTGATTG
>QFDD01014553.1:0-10821 GCA_006871305.1 Vachellia collinsii
TAAAAAATCTAAAATTTTAATTTTCAAACTAGCCCGCTTCTATTTTTCTTTTCTACCGCCACTCATTCATTTCATCTGCTTTTGCTTTCTCTTCACTCTCATCGCTCCATTGTTCTCTCTTTCTTCTTCCCTCAACCCTGACCTGTGCACCTTCTCCATTGTCCTCTCTTTCTCCTCTGTGCTCACTCTTGTGGCTACGCAGCTGACGATCGATGAGACACTCTCTCAATTTAAACTGCCTTTAGCTGACTGTTATGCACGCCAGTGCCCCTTCTTCCCATCTCTGTTCATCCCGCGCCTCTCATCTCTTGAGGAGCCCAGATCTGCTTCCATCGATATCGATTTGCATCCACTATCGTCGTGAGCACTCCACACTCCATATCTATGCCGACGCCGTGAGCTGAGGAGGATGATTGAACTCTGTTGTAGTCATGAGCACTGCATACTCCAGATCTGCACCAATGCCATGAGCTAAGAAGGATGATTTTTCTTTAGTCGATTTCAAAGTCCTGATGGATGGATTGTAAGATTTTTGTGGTATATTCTCAATGATGATGAATAATTCCAAATTTTATTATTTACTTTCTAGCTTTATTTTTGAGTGGGGGCCTGTGGCCACTAATTTTCATGCTTGATTCTCAATTCTGTTTTGCTAAAATCCTATGACTCCTTCCCCAGGTGCAAAATAAGCACCTCCACGCCTAGCCATAATTTTTTTTTTTTAAAAAAAAGTCACGTTTTAAACCGCATGTAGCATATGCGGTCTAAAAGGTAGAATTTTTTAGACCGCACCTTGGAGCGGTATAAAAGGTGGGACTTTTTAAACCTCTCTTATCTAAACCGCATCAATATACGGTTTAAAAAGTCCTTTTTATACGGTTTAGATAGCATTTTTTCTACTAGTGTGTATCTAGACTTCCGTCTAACATTACCTGGAGCACACCTGTTTGTGGTGTAGGCCTGATGGGCTTAGCTTGTAGAATACAAGTTTGTTGTCTGGGCCTCAGCTGGCACTGATAGGCTTTTACGCGTGAGGTTTAATCTTTATTATAGGATAGGCACAGTTCATTTTTACTCACTTGATCTCATTTTTAATGTACTAAGAATGTTTAATATAAATATCAAGAGTAAATTTCTATTTATATTTATATATTTCAATTAGCTCAAAACTATGTACAAATATAAATTGTAGATCTTAATTTCAAATTTGTCACAGTAGTGTCAATTGATCACCCTATGCTTCAATATTTGTACAGTCTCTATTTGACACTTGATGATCTCGTGGAACAGATATGGAGGAGCCCGTAAGAAGCAAAACAACTTCAATCAACAGCTCATGTTCGGACTATTACAATCATAATCATAACAATGCTTCTAAGAAGAGCAAGAGCAGAAAAACCAAGTCAATCTCTTCTACTCCTCCATCGTCTTCATCATCTTCGTCCTCAACAAGACGATCGAGAGCCCCAAAGTCAAAGCTTACATTCAGTGAAGCAACACCAACAATACAAGTGTAGACCTCAAATATTACTACTTGAAGGGAAAATAAAAGGATAGAAGAGAAAACAACGGTATAGTGTAAAGATATAGGGACAAGGCTTAAAGTCTTATTGGTATGTGTGAGTGTTATCGGTTTGTCTCTTAAAAATATATGACGAGTGTGAAAATTTTTTACAGCTTATTAGCACCAAATGATTTAATTAATGTTATTGGAGACAATGACAGCAAATATTTAAGAAACTGAACTACCGAAATCTTCTTGTGATTTTGATTGGCAAGAAAAGAATAATATATACAATTGAAGCCGTGAAAGTTGTCCATGCATGGACTTGAGCAGTATAAATTTATTTGGGAAGACCAATTAATTCAGTCTAGTAAGTTGTATCTAATACGCAGAGATTAGTCGCAAGCTCTATAGTCGTGGACAACAACAAGTAGTTTTATCTCACCACGTTGAATTAATCATACAGATAAATCACATAACATTATTGAATTCTATTACTAACCAAAGTTTTGGATAAATTTTCAAATAAAAAGTTTCCACTCAAAAATTTCATTAAGTGACATTGTCAACCTTTCTCCACCCATTTTCAAAGATTTATCATTACCCTTCTATTGGGGAAAAAAAATATAGAGCATGTTTATTAACAGCTTCTAGAAGCTTTTTTACACAAGTTGAGATAAAACTCTTATAACATATTTATCTTAGATTACTTATAATCACTTTCTAAAGCTGTTCTCAAACATACTCGTAATGATTTATGTATGAGCATGGGATATATATAAAGTTGTATGAGGATTGAAGTTAGTGGTATAAATTTTGGCGTGTTCACAGTACTGATTGTCGTCAGAGAATTGGTAGAAAATCTCAGTCGTTGTGGGAGAAGATAGCCTTAAAGAATGCCAAAAAAATTACTGAATTATATAAATATAAATATAAATATATATATATGTAATGATAATCTCTGCGTACTTACTAGCTTGAAGTTGAAGACGTTACATGATGGTATTCTGAAAAATTAATAATAATGATCGTATTTGTGTTGCTTTCACTTACTTTCTGAAGCAAGCGAAATACATTTTGATTTTAACGCAACGTACGCATATATCAAATTAATTAATGAGGAAAATATAGAGAAGGGTGCAAAATTTATTCTGAATGCATCTACTCAACTTAACAGCGTTGCTGGTGGCGCATTGATATTTTATTATTATTTCCACATGCGTGTTCACAATGATATATATATTTTGTATAGTACCCAATTAATAAAAAAAACGAAGTCTTTAATTTGAGTTCCAGAATACAGGTCATTGAAATATAAATGCAAAACTACGTTATTCAATTTAAGATGCCACACTCTCACTCTCAGTTCACCCATATAAAGGGCCATTAATTCTCATATACATATATATATATATATATATTGTCCGTGTGTGTGTATAGTACAGTTTTTCACAAATTGTTGGTAAGATTTTTATTCTCAATGACAGGATTAGTTCCTGCCTTCAGTTAGGTTGATATTTGTGTTTATTACACTGATCTGGTTTTTAATATAACATTCATTTTAAGAAAAAAAATTAAACTACAACAAAATGAATATTGTATTGATAAGACCTGACGGAGTACATGAATTAGTCTTGTCAAACACTGAGCTTGACATTGAAGCTATTTATATCCAGACATATTGTTCCGTGATGAGTTTTTTTTGTTTAATATGCAAACAGATCAATTTTTAGTTCAAGCATGAACTGGGTGAAAATTAAAATTCACACTGTTATGAATATTATAATATCATTAAATGTAGATGTTCATAATCTTTATCTTTTGAAATTCTACACTTAAAGTTATATTGAATGTTTATAATCACAGAAATTCTTAGGATTCCATTTTATGATTAAAAACTATAGCCTCTAATATTTTTATGTTGTGTCATAATGTAGATTAATTCCTATATTTATGGCATTATAACCTTTGGAAGGATTTAGTGTCTATAAATAGAATTATAACATAAAGGGTTGAATGGATATGAGAATCACATGTGAAGGAGATATATTTACTTGCTTCCTCTCTCAATTTCTTCTTTTACTATTTTCTTATTCTATTCTCAAACTTTATCATTTTATAAAACAAACATTGTAATTTCCATCCAAATTTAAACGACGCAATTAGGATAAGGAAAGTACGGTAGCTTTAAACAATTTTGGGCTGGTTCTTCCCAAAAAAAATGACTCTATCGGTACTGGCTTAGTGTTGCCCACAAAACGGTGGCAATATATCGTTTTTCTACTAATTGGTTCATTATGAATTGGCTACTTTTCTGTTACTGCCAAATTAAATTTAAATTGCATGCTCATATTTGGTTTTAATCATATCAAGAGAATCTGATTCTGAATATCATTCACAAAAATTTTATAAAAGTCAAAATATTGTGCCTTTTTTACTTATATTTTCTTTCCCAAGCCAAATTTAGAAAAATATAAAATTTTCTTTAGTTATACATTGGACACAGCAGACTGCCAGCATGGGGTGCCAAACCGGAATGAATCGTCTGGTTCAAACTGGGAAGCTGTTGAATCAATCACATGTCCGTTTGATTTATAGCATGTTTGGAAATATCCCAAAAGTACTTCTGGAATCATTTTTATATAAATCGAGATAAAATTTTTCTCACATACTTATCTCAAATTGCATACAATCACTTTTTAAAAAGCTAATCCAAACAAATTATTAATGCATGAAAAGTGAAACTCAAATCAATGCAACCGGTCTTGAACTGGGGTAAACCGTTGGTTTGGATTATAAGTTATTTTTGAGAATACAATACTAAATGATGTTATTTTGCCACCTTTTTTTTTTAAAGTAAACTTAAAGTTGAAAAAAAAATGTGCCTTCTACCCTGTAAAAAATTATTAATATCATATTTTAATCCCTCAAAGAATTAATTATTCTTATTATGCTTCTCCGGTTCCTTCTGCTTGTCCTCATTCATCTCCTAATGTCTAATCTCCAATAATTTGAGAGAATGAAATGAATATTTTGGTATATGATTATTGATCTTAGTGATTTAGGAGTTGCAGGGATACAAATTGAATTCTCAATATTGTTGTATATTGTGGTTGTTACAATCAAACTATTGATGTGTTTTATTCTTTATTGTTATTATCAATTAAATTATATTATTTTAATATAATCGATTTGATTCTGAATTAATCTCAACGTAGCCTACTTAACTCCTTAAATCACTGATTCACTGCCCTTAACCGGTTTATAAGTCAGTACCTTAGCTGCCGGTGTCGCATGGAACTGCAGTCTGCAAAGGAAGGACGGAATCAAAGGATCCATGCGCTCTACAGAATCCTATGCCTTAATATTTTGTTTACCCTTCTTCAATAAAATTACCATTTGTTTTATTTCTTTAGAGTACGTTCATTGATTAATTTTCAAATTCAATTATATATATTTACATATATAAATATTAAAACGTCTGGTTAGTATAGCAACACCGGTGATATAAAAGATTGCAATGTAAGTCAGGTTGAAATTATCATCCAAATCGAATATTGATGGTTAGTTTTATGTTTGTAATACTTATATATATATATAAAGAATGTATTTTCCTAATTAACTAGAAAATGAATTGCATTAAATGTATCAAATAAATAAAGGAATATCATGTGTCTCAGCTTATGGCATCGATTGTCAATAGTGTAATGATTAACTACAAAGGGGCTCATAATTCATAAACAATGTTAACCGGGAAATTAAAAAAAAAATATCATCATAAAAGTACAGTGCATTAATTAAATTAAACACTTTTCTAATTGCTTAGAAATTATGAAATAATTGACCTATCTATCAAAGAACTGTATGGTATACCCTATTTTTCATGTTAAATTTCAACTCTTTCGACTTTAGCTTGGAATCTATTTTACATATATATGTTTGACATTGACCAAACAATGTGCATGAGTTTATATTAAATCAAGCAGGTTTGCTTGGACATTGATTACGGTGACCAAACAAAGAAGTTTATATATTTTAAATCAAGAAGGTTTGATTTTTAATTAACTCGTACATGAGTTTATATTAAAAAAAATGTTAGAAACTTGGACATGCAGGTACAAAAAGCCTTAATTTTTCATCTACTTTGCTATTATTCTCAACGCTTAATAAATATTACCGATCACTGTAATAAATGAGACAATCGTTTTACACGCGGTGAAAAAAATAAGAATAGAGGAAAAATATGACACTCATTTGAAAAAAGAGTACTATGCATTTTACATTGAGGTGAACATAATGTATAATCAATTATATTTATTCTACCACTATTTCTTTGTTATTACTACTAAAAAAAATATCAAGTGTTGCAACGTCACGTGTTGATTCCATGATATAAATACACACATATATATATGATTTCATATTAAATGGATGATTATTCTAATAGTAACGCTACCTACCATGTTTGGATAAGATCTCAAATCGAATTTGATATTTACACGTGAGATTAAATTGTAGTAAATTAAAAAAAAATGATATTGAATGTTTCGATTCAGAAAAATAAAGGTTTGGATGCATATCTGCTTCCTGAGAGATTGAATTTTATGGATAATTCAGTTGGTGAGTCTGATTTTTAAAAAAAAAACCAGAAAAGATTAATCTTGAAATAACATTAATTAAACGTGGAGGAGCCCAAACTCGTAAAGGTAAACGTTTTTTGCGTCACCACTGTAAACTCATTTAATTTGTGGCTGCCAATTATATTGGTCCAAAAAAAAAACTGTAAACTCATTAGTATAGTCAACAAAATTTGTGGGTTTTTATAGTAAAATATTTTTTTAATCCTCTCATGGGATTGAAAAGCTACTGTTATTATTGTTATTCATATTTTAAAATATAGATAATTTTCGTCAAAAAGTAAATGCATGCAATTACGGAAAAATACAAGAGACAATAATGCTATCATACAATACTCCTTCTCATCCTAAATATAAACTAATTTTAACTAACGCATATGTCAAAAATGTTAATTTTATCATAGACATTCAAATGATTTTTAATATTACTCTTGTTAACTGCATCAACCTTTAACAACATATTAATTTATATAATTTTTCATTATCCATATTAACTACAGTCATATTTTTTTTCTCAATTAAGTATGGTCATATACTCTATATATACAACAAAAAAAACATATCACCTCTGATATTTACATAACAGAAACCTAATTTTCTTAAGATATTAAAGAAATTAAATAAATTATTTTAAAATATTTATATTTATCATTTTTTTAAATTAATTTACTTGAAATATAAATTAATATATCATCTAATGATACACATAAATAAATACTTACTTTATTTTGTTTTTTAATCTAAAAAAATAGCGACTATTATATTAAAAACTATATGTAACATTTAATACTCTCTTCAATTCAAAATATAAACTTCAAATAACCTGATTTGTGTTTATCAAAAAATCAGTTAGAAACAACAAAATAAGTAAAACATGTGCTTTTAAATATGCCATTATATTTAAAGAGAATAAGTGATAGAGACAGTAAGTGTGAAAAATTATGGAAACTGTTGGCAAAAAATAAAAGGGTAACGGGAGTATGTGTAACAGAATTTTAAAAAATGTATTAAATGATTAAACAAATTCAAACCGGGACTTATAGAGTAAAAAACACCATACTCCTTCGTAAATTTAAAGTTTATAGTTTAAATTAAAGAAAGTACTCTTTAAAACTATCCATCAAATATTTTAAAAAAGATAAAAAAAAAAAATATCTTCTAAAAAGTGCTCAATAACAACAACAGAAGAAGAGTATACCGAAAGAAACTTAACTTTTTTGGCCTGATACGTATGAAAGTTAGTTTATTTTTTTAAGATTACAAAAATAAATAAATGATTTAATTATAATATATTCAAAAATATTTACAAATCATTATATTATAAATCAATTAATTTGTCAAACAAATTAATTTAAGAAAATAATAAAGCTAAAGTATATGTTTGGTTCTTTAATTTTAAGTCAAGTTTCAGTTTGATCATTTAAATTAAAAAAGTACACTTTCAATATTTTATTTTTAACATTGTTGGTTTCATTTAAAAAAAAATAGTGAATGGTCGAATTTAAATGGTGATTCTATTATTAAATGCTTAAAATATTGTTAAATTTTTAAATATAAAAATAAGTATATTAAATAATTAATATTTAAGTTATCTTAACATTATTTAATTGTAGAATGTTGATTGAATTAGTACTTTCCGTTAAATAAAACTAACGGTATTAGTATTAAAGGATTAAAACTATACTTTTTTGAACTTGATTTAAATATAAGGGATCAAACGTAAATTTTAGCCAAATAATAAATATACTAGTTAATTAATTTTTTAATATTTTTAAAAAAAAAAGTTTAACTGATATATCAACCAAGATGTTAAAGAGCTTTGTATTCTCTTCCAACCATCTCATAATATCCATCTCTCTCTCTTCCATGCATTTATGTCGATTCGGCCTCCATAAATGCCATTACACCTTCTCAATACCCTCAGCAATAACTCCTCGTCTCCTCCACACTACCGCATTATCTTCTCCTTCCTCATCTCTCTCTCTCTCTCATAGTTTCTCTCTCTTCTCCTCCTTCTCCTTCTCCTTCCACTACACCATCCGCTTCCATTAATGAAAGTTATAAAACCCTTGTTATAATTAACACTACAACGGCTCAATCACATCACAAACAGGTCCCCTGTTTCCCACAATTCAAAACCGTTCCTCTCCTCCTCCTTCTTCAACCCTACCAAGTCTCTCAGTTTTGCATGTTCGTTTTCAGCAGTTTTCTTTTTGGGTCTACCATTCTCCACAGTTTGACTTCCTGCTTTTGACGCACTTTCTGCCTTACTTGTAGAGTTCCTAGGTAGAGAGAGAGATTCAAGAGCGTTACACTAGTCTCTGCGTCAACCATTTCACACATTGTCAACCCTATTTTCGTTTTGTCTTTTCTGATTTTGTGCACCTCTTTGGTTTTGGAGTCTCCAATTCTTGCACGTAGAGAGAGAGAGAGAGAGTGCGAACGACGTTAGTAAGTAGTATCAAGGGCTAAGTCACAAAACCCCAAAAGTCTTTTATGCCCTTTTTACAACCAAAACTTGCTCAGTTTTCGTTCTGGTTCAAAGCCCTCTCTCGCTGATTCAGAGAAATTTTGACCCAGACGATCTCCAGAAAATGTCAATTCTATCTCAGTATTAATTTCTTCAGTGCTCAACCACTTTGAACTGAGAGAGAGAGAGAGAGAAGAAGCATGCATTCAAATTGCAAATGCATGCCACAGAATAATTTTAAGCAAAGAAAGAGGATTCTCTATAGCGATCATCTTCAAGGCTAAGCAATCAACTCATCCACATACGTTCAGGTGAGCTTATCTTTGTTGCTTTTTCCCCTAATGAAACATATGATAGTACAATGTTGTACGGAGATTTTAAGTTTTGCCAAAAGTTAAAAAAACAGAAATTAAATATTTGAATAGACACGGAAGCTAATATATATTCTCACCTACAGGCTCCAGCAAGCATTATATTATATAGTGGGAATTTTGTTTTCTTAGAGAAAACATCTCGCACAATGGATTTTATCATGAATATAGTCGATAATCACACAGAAGCAATAATATTTTGGTTTCTGTTTCTGTTGTAATCTTAAAATAACCAAAAGGTTTAAATAAAGAAAAAGTGAGGGTTTTCTTTTGGCTAGGAAAAGGGTAGCTTCCTTTATATGGGTTCTCTTACAGTATAAGCTTCTCTTGCCATACAATGCAAAATCTTCCTTTAGCCTTTTAGATTTCTTTACTCCTTCCCAATCCTAAACCCACCCGTTTTATTTTTGTTTAAATTTTTTTTCCTTGTTCAGTTCAGCCTGATGGGTCTACATAGTGTTTTATTTTGTTGGTGACTTCTTAATTTCTGTGTTTGGCAGATTGGAAAGAGCAGACCGTAGTTTCTAGAATTTAGGGATTTGTGTGGGAAAAATGTTTCAACATCCAAATATGTTTGATTCTAATATGCTGGATATGTCCCACAAGATGCCGTCGGACAGTGATCTAATGGGAAGGAAGACCAATGATGATGATTACGAGAGCAAATCGGTGACTGAAACAACCATGGAAGCTCCTTCAGGTGACGACCAAGACCCCGACCAACGTCCCAAGAAGAAGCGCTACCACCGCCACACGCAGCGCCAAACACAAGAGTTGGAAGCGTATGAATTATTATTTGACCTTTGACTCAATTTTAGTTAGAATATGATCCTCAAAACTAGCTAGCTACTCCAATAACCAACAAGTTAATATATGATTCTGCTTGTTTGGTTGCTTATATTTATATGATTGTTTCAAATTTTTGTCTCTTACATCAGCTTCTTCAAGGAGTGTCCCCACCCAGATGACAAACAAAGGAAAGAGCTAAGCCGTGAGCTGGGATTAGAGCCTTTGCAAGTCAAGTTTTGGTTCCAAAACAAACGCACCCAAATGAAGGTAAAGTTGGCTAACATAATTGAAGCTTTTGGTTAGATGGTTTCAGTGCAAAATTCCATCTCTTAAAAGGCTTAATTATATATATATATATATATATATTAGCTGCATCAGTTGATAATCATTCTTTCTTACTTATATAGGCCCAACATGAACGCCATGAGAATTCTATTTTGAAGGGTGAGAATGAAAAGCTTCGTGCCGAGAACAATAGGTACAAGGAAGCCCTAGGTAACGCTTCATGCCCCAACTGTGGAGGCCCTGCTGCTCTTGGTGAAATGTCCTTTGACGAACAACACCTCAGAATTGAGAATGCTCGTTTAAGAGAAGAGGTGTGTGTGTGTGTGTAACATTGCCAACGTACACTCAAAAATTACATCATCATCATCATCATCATCATCATCATCATCATCATCATCATCATCATCAGATCATACGTAATAATTATCTTCTGATAATTCAATTAACTAATGACCTCTCTTCTTTGTACTTGATCAGATAGATAGGATATCAGGAATTGCAGCCAAATACGTTGGAAAGCCAGTGACATCCTTTCCACATCTTTCATCTCATCATGTTTCTTCCCGCTCGCTGGAAGATCTTGGAGTTGGTAGTAACTTTGGTTCACAGTCAGGGACGGTAGGGGAAATGTACAGTGTGAGTAACAGTGACCTTATGAGGTCAATGCCAGTGCCTTCTGAAGCTGACAAGCCCATGATTGTGGAGCTTGCTGTTGCAGCAATGGAGGAACTCACCAGATTGGCTCAGGCTGGAGAACCCTTGTGG